>CAMOHE010053239.1:64521-87157 GCA_946598075.1 Artocarpus hirsutus | reverse complement strand
TAAGCACCACACATTTACGCAACAATAGAAGAAGAGGAAAAGCAGTGCCGGCTCAAGGACAAGGCAAGTTAGGCACTTGCTTAAGGCCCCATTTTCAGCATGCATGTCATAAATATAATAGTATATAACATATATATTATAATGAAGACCCCTTTAACATATGAGCATTTTATTTTCCCAACGTATTATATGAATCTTTTAGCAAACTTAGTTTTATATATATGTCCTATAATCAATCCTCATGGATTTCTTTAGCATATTTAAGGGAAAAAAAAAAGGACAGAGCGCTCAGGATATTACTAACAAAATTGTAAATAATTGAACTTTTTGATGTAAATTTCTTCTCGTTCTTTCAGGATTTATGTATTCCTAATCCATGTATTTGTAAAACTTGCAAAAGTAATAGACAGATATATTTTCAATTAAAAATTACTTGTAAACTAGGAAATTGGTATCGTTAAAGAACGATTTTGTTTACAAAGAACGCTTCCATTCTCCTTAAAAATGAACGATTTTGTTTAGCGATAAAACTTTTTAGCTGGAGATGAGTTTCAACGATAGAAGAAGAGGAAGAGTTACCGTTAATGGAGTCGGAGGAGGGTGGTCGTCCGGTGAGCAAGGTGCTGCTGGCTTCAACATGAGAAGCTTTGACGGGTTTGAAAGAGGCGGTTTTGAATTGAAAGTAGTTGTGGGGAAAAGGCGTTGCCTTGTTGTTCCAAAGGGGCAGTTGGAGTCTTTTCGAGATTGCATAAGAAGAAGAAGCTCCAGCGCAGGCCTGCATATCGGCGGCAACGGAGGGGAGACAAAAAGAGAACGGCGCGGCGCAACCCCAGGGGAGAGGAGAGAGTGATTAGGGGGGTTCTTGGGGTTCTCTGTTTTTCTTTCATTTTTGCAGGGTGGATCGGCCATTTTCCTAATTTAGAAAGTTTGGGCTATTAACTGACTAAATTGTCCCCATGTGAAATCTGAAAACAGAAACATATCTGCGTTGTGAAGCACCATGGCTGGTAATCCAATCTATTCAATTAGTGACATTGTTTTTGCAGTTCTATAATCATGTTTTCTGGTGCTGATAATAGGTTATTTAAGACGGGTTTTGGTTTCTTCACTTGTTCGAGAAATCAATTAAAACTTAAACATTATAATATATAAAAATTTTATATTATAATAAATTAAAACTTTAAGTTGAAATTTTCTCCTCAAATAAAGCATTAGTTGTTTGTTAGTTTTTTTCCTCCTTGATACGGTAGTTTGAGTTTTGATATAAACCATGGATGTTTAGTAAGGTGGTTAAAAATGTTAATTAAAATTATTTTTATTAAAATATATAAAAATTTTATATTCAAATAATTTTTTTATTATATAATATAAAAATTTATATTATTTATAACTAAAAATATAATCTAGACTATTTTTACCCGACAGAAATGGATAGGTTCTATACAACTGTGGCATGGTACGTTCGTGAGAACTAGTTTATGAACGGTCAAATCGGAACGGTTTCCGCATCATAAGGATGATTATTTTTTTTGGGCCTCCTTTCTTTTTATTTATTTATTTTTTCTCGAGAATTTAGAAGGGCTCCAGGCCTCTTCTTCTTCTTTTATTTTTTGGCTTATTTTAAAGCCTTAGGTATGATCTGAAAAAAAAAAAATATAAAAGAAAAAAAGGGTGGTGAATGATATTACTTAAATACAAAATCAATAAAAAAAAGGACACACGTTTGCTATACATTAATCAGCACAGGCCATGGGATCAACACGGACGTGCGTGCAACAGTTTAAAATGAATTATTATGGAGAATTATCAAAAAAACATTAATTACTTACTCAATTAACTTGATAAAATACCATCTTAAAAAACTGACTTGATAATATAAGAACTGTCATTTTAAAGAGATCTGACGATGTTCTAATTAGTTTATCAAATTGTAATATTAAAGTCTTATGAGAGCAATGTTATGTTGATATTTTATAGTACTTTTTTTTTATTTACTTTGTTTTCTCATTTTATAACCTCTCATCACCTTTTTTTTCCTTCTAATTTTCTTTTGTGGTTTTCTTTCCTACCTGATTTTCTTCTCATATTTTTTGTCTTGCTTTTTTTTTTTTTTTTCTTTTTTGCCTTATCTCTGTTGAAATTTTTTTTCTACTCCTCGTACTTTCTTTATCTATCGTATCTCTTTTTTGTTCTCCTCTTATTATTATTATTATTATTATTATTATTATTTTCTCCACTTTGTCTCTGTTGTATCTCCTTGTATTGTCTTGTTACTTTTTATGTTTTTCCTTAATTGTCTTCGGCTTTTTCTTGATGTTTTTAAGCCGATAATTTTCTCTCTTAATTATCTCTCTTTTCTCTCGGTTAGAAATTTGAGTTAAACATTTAAAACTCCTACACGAGTTTATCAAGTGCATCTCATGTGATAAAATATATATTTTTCCTTTTAAGGAAGGAAATTAGTAGATGGACCACATTATAAAATAATTATATCTAATATATATGAACAAAACATAAGAAAAAAAGAAAAAATGAAAAAAAAATGCAAATTCCCCTACATCTTCTCGTAAACTATGTTTCACTTTTTGGATTAAAAAACTACATATTACTTTTTAGAGAAAAAAAAAAGAAAAAAGACAACATGTATGTATCATAAAATTGCTAAAAATAATTAGGGCAAAACTTGACAGTTCACGTGCACGTGTGCCAGTAGTTAGGAAGGCATATGTATGGATATGTAAGATATGCGATTTCAGCTTAAAAAAAAGTAGAAGTATGAGATGCATATACACATAAACTCCAACTGCATATAGCTGGAGTTTCATTGGCATCGCCCCCTTCACATCCCTCAGGCTGAAGCCCGATGACGGCCTCTGGCTGGCCGTCCATACTAGAGTCTTGGGGAGTGGGCGGTGGCTAGGGGTGTTTTGACTACAGAGGGACTTTGGTTAGAAGGGGCTCCGATGGTGGTGTTTGGGTTGCTTGGTGGGGCAAGGAGGCTCGTGATGTGGTACTAGAGCGCGTTGGTGAACCAGTGGGCTTGGGAGGCTGAAAGATGACTTTGGTTATGTCATTCGTCAGGTGGTATACCACATGAAATTTTGGCCCTCCAGTCACATCTAGATGGTGGGGAATGGAATGGGCCATTACCGATACCAGAGATGGAGTCTTGGTGGAGGCCAACGGAGTGAGGTGTAGGAGTAGGTTGGAGGAGTGCAGGGTTTTTGCTTCTCGGTGTTGCGGTGTTCCCTCTTGTAAGTTTTGGCGTTTCATTTCATAGCAGACAGTGGTTATGGTTTTTCTTTGACGCCCCCGTACAAGTTCAGCCTCTGAGCCTCGATGGTAGTTGTCTGACAACCTATTGGACTCTCTGATGGTTGAAGCCACTCTTTGCTTTTACTGTCTTTCTTTTCAGTCTGTTTTGTTTTGTCCATAAAGACAATGATGTTTCCACCTTGTTTGTATTTCTTTTGTATCTAGTTGTTTGGATCTCATATCTGCTGGTGAGCAACACTACACGTGGTGTTTGGTGGCTAAATATAGCTCTATGTCAGGTTGCATATGCCCTCACCAGGTTAGATTTGATTTTGATAGATTAATATCATTCATTGATAATAGTTGTTTCTTATAACAAATAGTTAATGAGCTTTATTTTAAATGCCGAGCAGATTTTTCGTTTTGGTCTCAACGTCGTCTGTTATTCATGTACTATATTTTATTAATATTATTATTATTATTTACCAATAAATCTAGTTTTTGTCTGGGTCAATTGTCCCCAGTGAGTGGCTATTTGTAACCTTACTTGTACCATTTTTTCGTATGAATGAGGTTTCATTTTCATATATACAACATATTAGAAAGTGAGGCATGCCACATGCAACCGCAACACAATGCGACGGCCTCAGTTTTGCAAGTGAAACAAAGCAGTTGCTAAGACAAGGAAAAAGGCAATAGCTAGGGATTTTCTTTAATATATCTTGTACAATTTACAAGATACACAAGTAAATAACTTAGAACTGATAAAAAAAAAAATAGAACTATTTAGAACACTTGCACCAGGAGAAAGAAAATAATAATAAAAATAAAACTTGAACCATAAACTTCATGAAAGTCTGGGCTCGGTGCCATCTTCACGGACTTTTGTGCTTTTGCCTGCCAAGAGCAAGGAAACTTCAATCATATCCGCGCGTAACAAAGGAAAAAAGGGGAAAAGAAAAAGAAAAGAAACGAAATTTGAAGCAAACTGACGAAACTTGTATTGTAGCTTGTATAATTTCTCAAGTATGCAAGGCAGTTTGGAAAAACAGATAAAAGGCAATTCCTTCAATGCTCAAAATTAAAGTAAAGAAGGAAAAGAAAAATTTTGGTACTACTAATTTACCGTTAACTTCCGCCAAAATCAACTGCATTGAGGAGTCTGTGGAGAATCCGATCTTTACCATAATCTCTTCCAAACGCTTCATGTTTGTCAGGTAGAGATAACCAATCTGCAGATACGTCGAGGAGATGAGCTTTTTAGTGAAAATTGACTTCCTAAACCTAAAGGTGGATTACCTTGAACAATCTTAAATACATTATATAAGCCCTTAAGTTGAGACTTCACACATGTAATACCGTATTATATGATAAACAGTGGTTTATAACCAGAACTGTAATCCAAAGCGTACATATAATACGTGGTTAGAACCAAAGTTGGTTGAAGCATCTGAGAGCTTTATACTGCAGCATACTTTTTCTTAACACTGTAGCAAAATAAGCTTTACACTGTAGCAACCAAAAGTTTTAGTTCTAACTTCCATTGCCAAACACCACATAATTCAACACCCCAACATGGTTTACAAATGGTTGGTATTGCCACCATTTTTTAAATCAAGCTTATTAGTCAGCACTAAGGAAAATTGAATGTATTCTTATAGAACTTGGAAAAGCCACAAGGTACAAGGCAACTGACTAATGTTTCCAGTGAAGACGCTCTGTTGTAAACTGCTGCACCAGCACGCTTTTTTGTCCGTGTTTTAGCTGAACCGATATTCTTTCCCCACCGAAGAATATTCCTGCAGCAAGAATCAAATGCAATTAAACTAAGTAGCAACATCTTGAGATGAACGATGTACCACTCCTATATTAAAGAGACAGTTTAACCCAGTATATTTTCATTAAAAAGATTGCATGAAAGAGCAAAACATATGTAGATCTTCTTTTAGTAGCGCTAAATTGCAGAAAAATATCACAAGTTCGCAACCTACATCGATGATTTACCATTCTCTAAATGGTGCAGCATCAAAAAACAACAGAAGGTGTTTAGCACAAGCAAAGCTCAACACGTACTCACTGCTCACAGCCTCACAGGTTAGCTTCTAGATTACAGGATCTAAAGCATGCAAAATCGAAACCTTTTATATAAGTCCAATATGATAGAGTAATATTTTGAATGAGATGTACACTTGTTTAGTGTTAGAAACAGAAATTGGATGCTTTTGGCAGTAAAGACTTCATTTCAAACAATTTCTTCAGCGTATTCCACTTGAAATTTCAAGTTAAAGCATAAAGAAGAAAATTCCATCCTGGATTCTTATCCAGATAAAAGGTTGTATAACAGAACCAGGAAAAGTTCAACAAAACAGAGCAGTCTTGAATCTTCTACTGACCTTTCTTGTTCTGATAAGTAATAGTCACTTAGAAGTTTCTGGAGCAAAGCATCCTGAATGGAACAAAAGAAATTAGTAGTTATTAATAAAAAAAGAAATTTGTTAATGTTCTTCCAATCGACCTAATTTACAACAACACAAAACTAATGCGCGCTTAAAAGCATAAAGAGAGTTATGTTGTTGTATGGCATCTATCCACAGTTAAACAAATCACCAAACCTAACCCTACAAAGATATGCTTAGTTTAGCACCGTTATACCCAAAATGCACAAATGAACCGCAAGCACAGACAATTGGGAAGACGAAAAAAAAAAGAATGCCAAAGTAACACAGTTGTGTAGGACTACATCTTACTTGTGCTTCACAACGTACAACTGCCGTGACACGATCATTATATTCTTCAATGCTCAAGGGAGGAAACAAGAAGTGCCTGCGGGCGTATAGCTGCATTTTTTCAGAAATAAATATGTGGGTAAGTCACATGAGCAAGTTAAACATCATCGTAATCATAAGAATAATAACAATGCCATCGCCTACATATGCAAAAAACACTTGGGGTAATTTGATTGGAACTAAATAAGTTGATCACAAAACATACTTCGTAAATGCAATCACCAAGATATGCCAATGCTGCTGCATTGAATACAGATCGAGGCTTCTGGACTTTAGGTGGACTAGGCAACCATCGGTCGTAGCCCAAATAGGAATCATCCATTTCTTCCTTTTCCCCTAAAAAAATGAATTCCCATTAAGATTCCAAATTTCCAATCACCAAAATGCTCCAGTTAGTAAATAAACTAATCGAAAGAATGAATTGAGAAAGATAATTCTTTGTACGAATAAGTTATGGCCTTGTCCAAAGTACCATTTGCAAATAACACAACAAATACAAAGTTCGGATCTTGTAGTTTTTGTCATCAGAATTGTAGCGACTGAATGATAAACATTCAATACGATACCTTTAACTTTTCAATCCAGGGAAGTGAATACCAAGAGCCAATCACCATACACTATAACACTAAAGACTTTGTCCTTGTTTTGAGAAACAAAAGTTTCAAAGCTTAGTACCCGATTGTCACGCACTTAATTCTATCCAATCTTTTAGCAGCCAAAAAGTTTTTTTTTTAAACGATAATGTTCTTAAAACCCAAGGAAACTCCTAAATTCCCCAACCCCATGTAGCTAAATACAACAAACTCAAATACCCATTCAAGGAAAATAATTTCTCATTTCCAACAAATGGTTTAAACTTTTCAATCCAGGGAAGGGAATACCAAGAACCACTAATAAGCATATAATATCACGACTAAAGAAGTGTTGTTTCCTTGTATTGAGAAACAAAGATTTAAACTTTAGAACCCAATTCTCATGTACTACACTTTATCCGATCTTTTGGCAGCCAAAAAGTACTTTTTTTTTTTATAAAGATAATGTTCTTAAAACCCAAGGGAACTCCTAAAACCCCCACCCCATACAGCTAAACACAAAAACTCAAACTACCCATTGAAAGAAAGAAAATAAGAAATCCCATTTTCAACAATACATAACCAAACAATTTTTCTGTCCCATTTTCTTAAATTCTAAAAGCACAACCATAAAAAAAAAAAAAAAGTGGGTTTTGAATGGCTAAAACTAAAATACCGGGAGGTGGGCGCTTGAGGAGTTGAGAAATGGAATCGACCATGCTGGCGGTTGAGGGAGTTAAGGTGACGGTTGGCGGGGGAGGTGGAGGGGTTTTCTTGGGCGGCTTTCTTGGGGCGTTGGGGTTGTACGGAAGCATCTGTTGAGTGTCCCATGAAGCTTTTATCCCCACTCTCAACCTCAATGGAGAAGATGGCAAAGACGATAGAGTTTGCATCTCCACTTAAATTTTATTTATCCACTGATTGACAGTTGATATTCTCACACAGACGCTCCTATTTCTGAGACTAAAGAAGGGTTCTATTTTTTTCGTGCTGTTCCTTCTCTATCAATCTCTGATACAGAGGATATTCAGTGAACGACTCGTGTGGGCAGTTCTTTAGCCAGGTCGGCAAAGCTCAAACGACAACAAAAGGTCGTTTATATGGTAACTGTGTTTGTCATATCGTTAAACTCTTGTAGCAATCCAGAGTAGGGGTGGCAAAACGGGTTCATGGGTCGGATTCATGTTAGGTTGGAGTTAATTTTTATAAAAATAGGTCGACACTAACCCGACCGGTGACACGAACAGGTTGAGAATTCTCAACCCGAACCCGACCCGTTTTGATACGGGTTGACACTAACCCGACCCGTGTCAACCTATTTTTTATGCACAGTGTCAAAAAAATATAACCCGCGACCCGTAACCCGATTGTAACCCGCAACCCGCTTATAACCCGCCTACATTAATATATATAATATTAAAAAAAAACATAAAATTAGAAGAGTTTCATACCACTTCAATAAGAAGATAAGTAATAAGAGAGGTAGGGTTTGATTTTTTACGGGCTTATATTATATATGAAATAATATTAATTTTTTTAAATTTAATTAATTAAATACGGGTAAAAAACGGGTCATTTTCGTGTCAGACGGGTTGACCCAAACCCGACCCTTTTTTGACGGGTCAATTTTGGGTCGATACTAAAATGACCCGTGATCAAATTTTTCGACACTAACCCGCAAAAAATCGTGTTGGATTCGTGTCGTGTCGTCGTGTCGCAACCCATATTGCCGGCCCTAATCCAGAGTTTAAAATTTTCACATAATAAACATTTTGGTTCAACGATATAATTCCAATTAAGTTGCTAAACACCCTCCAAGTTTCTATGAAAATCTTGTTGAAATTTTTTTTTTTTCAAATAGACGACATGTCCTTCTCTTTTTAAAAGGAAAACGACACGCCATGTGTCGTCAAGAACAAATTTTGGTTTTCGCAAAATTCATTTTACGTTGTTAGCGTGTCGTTGATAATTCAAAAGCTCTTTTTTTTTTCTTTGGTGCTTATTGAGGAATTAACTCCAATAAACGACATGTGGTTTTTAAAGATAAAGCATGGAGGCGTTTTTGTCCGAAAAGAATAAATGGGACATAAAACGACGTGTAGAGTGCCTACAACTTTTGACAAAGGCGTGTCGTTCAAAAGGCAAACTTTATCGACTAATAAGGTATTTGACATAAAGCGGTTCAAATCATTTTTTTTAGTTATAAATAGTATAAAACTCTCTTATACTACAATAACAATAAAAAATTATTACAGTGTAAAGCTCTCATATGCTGCAGTAAAAACAATTTTAATCAGTGGTTCTAACCATCCTGTCAAACACCCTATAAGTCTTTCAAGTTAATTGGAATTGACTAATTTAAGCAAATTAGTTGAAACTTTAAGTTTCAATTTACTATAGTGTAAAACTCTCATATATTACAATGTTTAAGTTTAAACTTTAAGTTTAAATTTTGTTTCCAAACGCTTGCATTGTCGTTTATGTAAATAACTTTAAATTCCAATTTGTTACATTGTAAAGTTCTCATATGCTACAGTGTTTAAGTTCAAACTTTAAGTTATAACTTTGCTTCCAAACACTCTCATCGTCGTTTATGTGAATAAATATTATGTCCTATTTTAGCCTCCGTTTAGTACCTTGGTTGAAACTGTTCCAACCAATAAATAATGTAAAACTTTCAACAATTATTATAAAAAGAAAAAAATTACTATGCTATAAACCTCTAAAATGTTATCCCTTTAATTTAAAGTTTCTTGTTGTTTTATGAGTAAACCACACCACACCTAGCTTTTATGTGAACTTTTGCTATTATTAATTACTCGTGCATATTAAGCATGTTAGCAATAAAGATATAGAAATAAAAAAAAAGTTTCAAAAGATAAAAGAGGGAAAAAAACGCTTTGGAAGCCTAAAAAGCATAAAAAAGAGTCTTAAAAACTTAAAAAAATATTTTAACTGAAAAAAAGGCGAAATGTTTCGAGTTTCAAGCCATCACTCGAAACTCATATATATTTATAATCTTCAATGTCGTTTACGGTTAAAACCTTGCGTGTCGTTTGTTTTCCGATTTCGCCCATTTGCAAAAACGACACATAAATTTTCCATCGTTGGCGACCAGACCTGCGGTCTATAATCAAGCCACTTTCTGCGCTGAACGAGAGAGAGAGAGATAGAGAGAAGGGCTCTTGGCTTTTGGGTTTATGTTTCTTCTGGAGCTGTGCTTGTGTTTCAAACTAGTTCCTTCTAAAACCCTAGCAGTTCGGTCGCTCTGAGTTTTCCCTTCCGACGTAATCTCCAAACCATGAGCCGGTACGACAGCCGCTCCGGCGACCCGACTTCCTATCGCGATCGTAGAAGGTAATTTCAATCTCCTCTTCTCTAATTCAAATTCATTTCCTTTCATCCTCTCAAGAATTATGCTTTCCCTCACTGATTGCTACTCACAATCTCTCTGCGCATTTCTCTGTTTTTTTCTTCAATGATTGTCCCCGAAACTCACAACTCGTCGTCTCCAAATCCTTCTCATTCCTTCATTCGCTGTTTCGACTGTAAATTCATTTTCAATTAGCTGCTTAGATATTTTGCGAATAGATTGTAATTGGGTTTTCTTCTCAATTGAAATTGTGAATTTTGGTTTAGTGATTCGGGTTTCGGTGGCTCAATCCGGTCGTCGTCGTCCAGCCGAAGAGACCACGACAGCGGAGAATCGCCGAAAAAGTTGGACTTAGATGGGTTGACTCCTTTTGAGAAGAACTTCTATGTCGAATCTCCCTCAGTGGCCTCAATGTCGGAGAGAGAAGTTGAGGAGTATCGCCAAAGGAGGGAAATCACTGTCGAAGGCCGTGATGTTCCAAAACCTGTCAAGAATTTTCGCGACGTTGGCTTTCCAGGTACTTGTTTTAAGCCCTTACTTTCTGTACTGACTGATTAAGAGTTTTTGGGGAATTTTGGTTCTTATGTAAACGTTGTTGTTTGAGTCCAGATTATGTTTTGCAAGAGATTTCAAGAGCTGGGTTTGTTGAGCCTACGCCCATTCAAGCTCAAGGATGGCCAATGGCTCTTAAAGGCCGGGATCTCATCGGCATTGCCGAGACAGGCTCAGGAAAGACTCTTGCTTATCTTTTGCCGGCGATTGTCCATGTCAATGCACAGCCAATTCTAGGTAAGAGTTTAATCTTTAAGATCAATGACTGCATGAATATTTTTGTTGAAGTTTTCCTTTGCCTTCAGTTCTTGTCTGGGGCTTAGCTTTTTACGTACTATGTGTTCAGCTCCTGGAGATGGTCCAATTGTGTTAGTCTTAGCTCCAACTCGTGAACTTGCCGTTCAAATACAACAAGAGGCTACCAAATTTGGTGCATCTTCAAAGATAAAAAGTACGTGCATATACGGTGGGGTTCCAAAGGGACCTCAGGTTCGTGACCTCCAGAAGGGTGGGTGTTACTGATTGAGGTTCAAGATGTAGTCCTTGAATAATTTTTATGTTCGTTCATTTGATTAAGTTGAGATGACCGTATAATATTATATCAAGGTTTATAAAGTTTAGTGATTACTTCTCTTGTTTCTGATATGATTTTTTTTTTTTTGCCTTCTTTCTCAGGGGTTGAGATTGTAATTGCTACACCTGGTAGGTTGATTGATATGATGGAGTCACATCATACAAACTTGCGAAGGGTCACGTACCTTGTCTTAGATGAAGCTGATCGGATGCTGGACATGGGTTTCGATCCTCAGATACGAAAAATTGTTTCTCAGGTATGAGTATTTCTTTTCCACTATAAGCTAAAATATGCTAAAAGTACTAGTTATGTATCAACAAAGTTCATTGATGAGCCCTTAAAGCACTTTTTTGCCTCATCTTCCTTGCTTCGTTTTTTCTATATGTTAATGTTACGAGATATTTTTGTGTTTTGTCCTATTCAATAAATATGGATGCTTTGCTGATCATTTATATCTATTTGTTTTCTCCAGTTGCTTTGTTTTGGGTTCTGGACTAGAACTTAGTTACTTTGGTCTCCTACCCCTTTTTTCTGGAGAAAAAATAATATAAAAGAAAGGAATAGATAATGTGAGAATCATTTCAGTAGAAATAGGTAGAGTAGTGTGTTTTTGTTTCTCGGTGTTTGTTTTTTGTTTTTTTTTTTTTTTTTTTTTTTTTTTAGAAGTTGGTGATTTGTCGATTATCAAGCAAAGAGAAAAAGTTTCTGACTTATTTTGGTTGTATGCAGATTCGCCCAGACCGTCAAACATTGTACTGGAGTGCTACCTGGCCAAAGGAGGTTGAGCAACTGGCGAGGCAGTTCCTCTATAACCCATATAAAGTAAAATACTCAAATGTTAATTTTTAGCGGTGGTAGAAAGAATTCACTAACACATTTTTTCCCCCTTGAAAGTAGAATTAATGCTATTGATTCACTTCATTCTTATTTTTGGGGAGAATGCCTCATTCCCTGTGCAACATTGTAATTTTTCGCCCCAGTATTGACGCTTTTCTTTCTTGGACCTTCAAAGGTGATAATTGGGTCTCCAGACTTGAAAGCTAACCATGCAATCCGCCAACATGTTGACATTGTTTCTGAAAATCAGAAATATAACAAGTAGGGATGCATTTATCTTGTTGTTATGGTTTCTGTTCTTTCCAACAGTGTTTTTTTTATTAATGAGATTTACAGCAGGCTCATTGACTGATTATATTTCTAGATTAGTGAGGTTGCTGGAAGATATTATGGATGGAAGTAGAATTCTAATATTTATGGATACCAAGAAAGGATGTGATCAGATCACTCGACAACTTCGAATGGATGGTTGGCCTGCCCTCTCGATTCATGGTGATAAAAGTCAAGCTGAGAGGGATTGGGTCCTCTCTGAGTTTAAAGCTGGCAAGAGCCCGATAATGACTGCAACAGATGTCGCAGCTCGTGGTCTAGGTATGGTGTTTTATTTTGTGCTTGTGGAGGACTTAGTAAAGATTGTTTTTGAATTATGATGCATCCATTTATGATGCTGTAATTAAGGGATTCACATCCCTTGATTATGGGAATGTACAGTTCACTATCCCGAATTGTAGATATCTCCCTAATTCCCTATTTGACTGTATTTTACATGTGTAAATACCTCCTTTGTACTCTTGACAACACACAATTCAGAGAATTTAATTCTTCTCAATTTTCTCTTTTTCCTTCATGTTTCCATGGTATCAGAGCTTCCAAGTGGTCTCCTTGATCTAAAAGTTTTCTTTTTTCCACTTGGGATCATTTTTCAGTGGTCTCAAACGTTTTCTTTTCCCCTTAGGCTTGTTTTCCAGTGGTCTTCCATTTCTTCTTTTCCACTTAGATTACTTTTCCGGTGGTCTTCTTCCTTTCCATTGATTTGCTCTCTGTTGTCTTTTCCTTTCCTCTCTTATTCCTTTTTTTTTCACATGGCTCTGTATTGTTGTTTTCCTTCAATATTTTTGTTCTCTCGCACTTTTTACTCAACCTAGTTAGTGCAATCAACAAAGTCCAATCCAGTCAGCTAAGGCCACTCCAAAAGCTTCTGGATAAATTGGTAAACTGACACGGCACTGGAGCAGAAGGCCCTGAGTTCAAACCTCTGTAACTGCACTCCCAAAATTGTTTCGGCTTATAATTAAATAATCAAGTCTTGGGCCTTTTAATTAATCCACGCTATTGCTCATTAGTTTTGGAAGAATGGTTCACTAACAGTGTTGTTTTGATCTCGTGGCAGATGTGAAGGATGTGAAATATGTTATAAACTACGACTTCCCGGGATCTCTAGAGGACTATGTTCACCGTATCGGCCGAACTGGACGAGCGGGGGCTAAAGGAACAGCATACACTTTCTTCACAGCTGCCAATGCCAGATTTGCAAAAGATCTTATTTCCATTCTTGAGGAAGCAGGACAGAAGGTCAGTCCCGAATTGGCAGCAATGGGGCGCGGTGCACCTCCTCCCCCTTCAGGTCAGTTGCTGAAACAGAAACACTGTCGGAGACAAACATAATTTATGTATACATCAACATACATATGTGGAATGATGATCATGAAATAGCTTTCAATCGCTGGCTTAAGTGTGGACGTCCCCTGCTTAATGCTTTTCACTACATTTGATAATGGTTTTCATTCATCTACAATATTGATCAGGTTACGGGGGTTTTCGAGATCGTGGCAGAGGTCATGGTGGCAGTCGCCCGTGGAGCTAATGGTGTAAAAATTCGCGATCATATCTTTGGTTTCACTGTTTCTGACATTGTATTCAGCTCGGGAAATTTTCTAGAAAACTTGTATGAATCTAGAGGATAGGTTTACAGATACGTTTTCCCCGTTGGATATAATAATGTTTTTGTTTTGTTTTGACTTTTGAGTTTCTGTTTCAGAGACTGTAGAACTTTGGCTAGTTAGTAGCGAAATGTGTAAGATAAAACATTTGTTCATATACTATAGGATCAACAAGGTCTAAACAAAATTTATTTCACACTTGCATCTTCATTGCTGCCCTTTATGGCATTCTATCCGAAACGCCGAGAGTTGTGGGCTTGATGGAGTGGAGTGGACCCATTGGTTTAATTATTTGTTCGATAACATTATTGGAACTTATTAATTTCAACTGCGATAGTGTAAAGCTCTTACATGTTAAAACATAAAGTAAAAATATATCATAATATAAAGCTTTCACATATTACAATGTTTTGGTTTTAAATTATTAGTTTTAACTGTATTTTCAAACACACTCGTAATGTTAAGTGAGTTTTAGTTTAGACTTAAAAAAGGAGATTTCTACTATGAGTATTGAAAAAGTAACTTATAGGTAGGTATCTCTCTTTGCAAGAAAAAATTGATTAGATCTAATAATCATAAACATAGTTTTACGAGTGAAAGTTTGCACGGGTCCTTAAAAAAAATAGTGTCATTTAGATTCTAATTGGCCTTTCAAAGAACCGATAGTATAGTGTACAAGGGAAATATTTAAAAGATGTTTAACAAAACGGTTTTAATTTAAAAAATAAATTTAACTATTGAGCATTAAGAGCTTTAAATTTATAGTATTATTTTTACTTTAATACTGTAACATGTTAGAGCTTTACATTGTATACGGTTCAAACATATAAGTTTGAACTCGTCTTTTGCATAAGGTTATTTGCTCATCATAATTACCTCTCATTTTTCTAATTCCATTCTTCTTTCCCTATAGTAATGCTGATCTAATCATGAGATTATTATGACGCTGTGAACAAATCGTATGCATGTACACAGCTTGACAAATTGAACTTTTGTCACTCATTAAGAGTTTTTTTCTTTTTTTTTTTTTTTGGTAGAAAAGGGTCCCAGGAGGGACAACAAAACCAACACAAGAAGACTGGCCCGACAAGCAAAACAGGCGACAAAACAAACAAAGCGAAAGAGGAATACGAAAGCTGCGGGACCAAGAAGACCGATTTGTTCACGGAAGGAGCGGAAAGAGCCCAGCGGCGCACTGAATGAGCCAAGACATTGCCATTCCCCCTAACCCAAGCGGAGGAGTAGGAAAGGAAATCTCTAGCCAGAACACGGATATCCTCCACCAGATTCTAAGTCTCCCAGCTAACCGGCCCTTTCCCAAGAACCGATTCCAAGAGCAGCTTTGCATCACCTTCAAAAATAACATTAAGCACTCCCCATTCCAATGCCAACCAAATGGCCCACAATAGCCCTTGCGCCTCCCTGACTTCTATCGAACACATCTCCACTTTTGTCGCACCAAACCTTTGAGGAAATTCCCCTGCCAATCCCTGGCCACAACAGCAATGGCATAGCAGCTGTCGCTGAAAGCTGCATCAAAATTCAATTTCATCACCCCCCGAGGTGGAGGAGACCACTCACTCAAGGTGCGCAAAGATATCTCTGTCGAGGATCTCTCCAGCTGGAGCAAACAATCAGACTCCTCGACTCTACGGAAAATGGCATGAGCACAGCTGTTTGCGTCCGTCTTGGAGCCATGGAAACAAACCTCATTTCCAACCTTCCAAACCGATTCACAAATCACAACTGCTGTCAAAGTGAACCAGTGTTCAGACACAGAACCACCACCCAACAAGGTAGCAGGAGGATCCACAATGATTTTCACAAAATCCAAAGACTCCCTAATCTGCAAAACTACTCATCCGAAACCATAGAGCAGGTTAAACCAAAGGGCACAGGCAAATGGGCAAAAAAGAAACAGGTGAATAAGATTCTCCTGCTGACTGCCACATAAAGGATACTCAAATGGAAGACACGGATAAATTTTCTTCGACTTAGCCCTAACCGGCAGGGCCTCAACACCAATTTTCCAAAGCAGAGTCTTATGCCTCTCATGGAGGAACGACTTCCAAATTTTCTTCCAAACCGGACTCTGAGAACCCTCGAATTTTCTCTCATTTAGAAGCCAGTAGGCGTCTTCGACCTTGAATTTGCCATCCCTAGCAGGCATCCAACGAAGCACATCCCTTCCCCCTCCAGCAACACATTGAATTTTAACAACCTCCGCAGCCAGCAAAATCGACACTCTTCCACTGGAGCAGGCTTCCTCTTCTGACCTCGGACGGGGAATGAAGCTGGGTAATGATGGGATCCAAGGTTCCTCCCAGACTTTTAAATTTAAACCAGTCTTCACTATAAAGCAAGCTCCCTTTCTAATAATCTCAGTTCCCGCCTTAATGCTTCTCCAAACCCAAGATGCGTAAGAGTGATTATTGCCACCTCCAAGAAGTCTTCGCAGGCCGTATTTGCCTTTCGAGACCTCAACCCACAGCTTGCTAGCTCCTGATTCATATTCCCAAACCAGCTTAGCAAGGAGGGAGATTAAAATCTCGAAATCTACGAAAGCCAAGGCCGCCACAGCTCTTCGGCTTGCACAGCAAGTCCCAAGCCTTCCAAAAGCCACCTCTCTACTTAGAAACATCCCCGGACCACCAAAATCTCCTAGCCAAAGCGTCAAGCCGAACCGAGACAGAAATAGGAAGCTTAAACGTGGCCATGGTGTTAACGGGTATGGCCTGAATCACCGATTTAATAAGAGTGGTCCTCCCGGCTTGCGAAAGAAGTTTCGCACGCCAACCTGCAAGCTTGGTAGAAACCCGCTCCTCTACAAACTTGAAGTCATCTTTCTTGTTTTTCGACAGTAATAGAGGGTGTCCTAAATACTTTGCACTATCAACTTCTTCCGCCACACCCAAAAAATCAGAAATCCATCTCTTATCCTCTTCCCTCATATTAGAAGAGAAGATTAATCCCTCGTCTCGATGGCATTGGAGACTTTGGATTGTGGAGAAAGAAGCTGAAGGCGATCTTAGTTCAACAAAAGGTTGTGAAGGCCTTAGGAGACTTAAGGGAAGTCTTGGCTCCAATGAGGAAAAGATGTAGACGTAGGAAATTGCTTATTCAACCATTATTCTCTACTTGGCAGACAATGTCTTGAGGCAAGTCAATGAGATAGATACAGCTGCTAAGGTATGGCTTAAACTTGAGTCTCTGCTCATGACGAAGTCCTTAAGCAATAAAATTTATTTGAAAGAGAGTCTGTTTGGGTTTAGGATGGATTCCAACAAAAGTCTTGAATAAAATCTTGATGATTTCAAAAGGATTGTTATAGATTTAGAAAACATTGGGGAAAAGATTGCGAAAGAAAATCAGGAAGTAGTCTTGCTACATTTCTCCCAGATACATATAAAGATGTAAAAAATGCTATAAAATATGGAAGGGATACATTATCCCTTGAAGATGTTCTTTCTGCCTTAAGGTCTAGAGAGTTGGAATTAAAGAATGAGTTAGCCCAAAGGAAAGACTCTCAAAGTGATGTAGGGTTATTTACCGAAGGGCGTCCTCAGAAAAAAGATCAAAGCAAGGCAAGATCAAGGCCAGTTTCAAGATCTAAATCCAGAGCTGATCAAATAAAGTGTTACTACTGCAACAAAGTAGGGCATATTAAACGATTCTGTAAGGAGTGGAAAAAAAAGCTAGTTGAAAAGAAGAATACAAAAGATGAGGCTGCCGAGGCAAATCCGGTAGATGGGTATGAGAGCTTAGAAATGCTCATAGTAGGAACCAAGAAACAAGAAGATGAATGGGTATTAGATTCCGGGTGCACATTTTACATGTGTCTTAAGAAAAGTTGGTTCTTGAACTATAAACCTCTAGATGGTGGAAAAGTCCTCATGGGAAATGATCACTTATGTTCTATGGAAAGAATTGGGATTGTATCTTTAAAATTGCAAGATGGAACAACTCATATTTTAAAGAATGTTAGATACGTCCCTGACTTAAGGAGAAACTTAATTTCTTTCGAAACTCTTGGTGAAGAAGGGTATTATTACAAGGCTAAAAGTGGAACTCTCATGGTTCTCAAAGGCTCTTTAGTGGTGATGAAAGGAATCAAACAGCACGGGCTTTATGTGCTATAGGGACATACTGTAACTGGTTCTGTGGCAACTATTGCAAACAAAGGATTGGAAGCAGTCATATGGCATAAAAGATTAGGCCATATCAGTGACAGAGGCTTGTAAGAACTTAGCAAGCAAAGACTTTTGGGAGATAAAGGATTGGTTCATTAGAATTCTATGAGCGGTGTGTTTTAGGGAAGTAACACAGATTGAGTTTTTCAAACTCAACATTCGGAGCTAAAGATAAGTAAAGACTTTTGGAAGTTTAAATCATGATTTTCCTTATGATTGTAATTGTTATGTTTAATGATTCAGATATTAAGTTATGTCATATATAATGTTCACTACAATTACAAGATCGGTAATTTAAACCTATATGTTAAAGATAAGCAAGTGTCGTACTAGCTTCATTTTGTGAGGTTTACAAGCTATTGTAAAGTTATGGCCTCGTTATTCGATGGTCTAAAGTCTTCCACAAAGGAAGCATTATGCTTTCATATCACTTAAGTTTACAAGATAAAGAAATGATAGGAATGATGATAAGAAGTTCAAGAAAGTTAAGAATAATGATAAGATGCTCATAAAAGAGCATAAATGAAATTATGTATTATGTCATTGCTTGTATTCCTTTTAAAAGTATTTTCTTTACTAGTAACGTTTATGTGAAACATGTTACAAGAAATGTTATATGATGAAAACATTTTATGGAAATTGTTTGTGAGATGATTTATGAATGAAGCTTTACAAAAAAAAGTTTCATGAAATATGTTTTTACATATTGTGAGATTTGTTTGGACTCACTAAGCATAAACTCATTATAAGTTCCTTCATGCTGTAGGTAGTTCTACATAGGACCACTGAGACTAGTTAAAGAGCCTGGTGTCGCGGTGACAGAGGTGAAGGTTAGGTATAAATACCACTACGACAGTTTTTCATTGCAAAAAAAAAAAAATTCATTGTTTTTGAAAAAAGATGTTTTAAATATGTTTTTATGAAAGTAAATATTTTCCTAGTAAGTTTTAAGAAACATTTTGAATGATTTTAAAGTTGGATTTTTAGCTATATCTTAATTTCTGTTGCAACAAAAATTACAACAGTTTAACAAATGTTTTTAAGTATGTTTAAAGAAAAAAATTTGTTACTAGTAAGTAACAAATAAGTTAAGAAATAGTATTTAAGTAAGATAAATGACAGTCTTAAAAGGTGTAACGTTATATGGTTTGCTCCAACTGTCTCCTCACTTAGTTTCTCCTCGACACTTGGTTCCTTTTCGTTTGACCCTTGGACAAAGCCCTTGTCTGAATACTCCAATTTGGTCCTTATACCTTCCATCCCCTTCCCTGATTTTCCTCCAACACTCGTTTTGGCCATATCTTCAGCCATTAGCCCACAAGTCCTCACAGTGTGGCCACCCTTTTAGATACTCTCCACTTTAAGCCATGGTCCATAAAGGACTGCCCTATCGCTTGCAGGCAAGACAGCAACCGAATCGGTTTTATCAAAACAACTCTTTGCAAAATGTCCCAAAGAGTTGTATGATTAGAGGGTTGACCCCATCCTTATAAAATCTTTTCAATTAATTTGCTACATTAGATATATATATATATATATATATATTTTATCCCTTGATGATGTTCTTTCTGCCTTAAGGTCTAGAGAGTTGGAATAAAAGAATGAGTTAGCCCAAAGGAAAGACTCTCAGAGTGATGTAGGGTTATTCACCAGAGGGCGTCCTCAGAAAAGAGATCAAAGCAAGGCAAGATCAAGGCCAGTTTCAAGATCTAAATCCATAGCTAATCAAAGAAAGTGTTACTATTGCAACAAAGTAGGGCATATTAAACAGTTCTATAAGGAGTGGAAGAACAAGCTAGTTGAAAAAAAAAATACAGAAGATGAGGCTGCCAAGGCAAATCAGGTAGATGGGTATGAGAGCTCAGAAATGCTTATAGTAGGAACCAACAAACAAGAAGATGAATGGGTGTTAGACTTCGGGTGCACATTGCACATGTGTCCCAAGAAAAGCTGGTTCTTGAACTATAAACCTGTGGATGGTGGAAAAATCCTCATGGGAAATGATCACTTCTATTCTATGGAAGGAATTGGGACTGTATCTTTAAAATTGCAAGATGGAACAACTCATATTTTAAAGAATGTCAGATATGTCCCTGACCTAAGGAGAAACTTAATTTCTTTAGGAACTCTTGGTGAATGAGGGTATTATTACAAGGTTGAAAGTGGAACTCTCATGGTTCTCAAAGGCTTTTTAGCGGTGATGAAAGGAATCAAACATCACAGGCTTTATGTGCTACGGGGACATACTATAACTGGTTTTGTAGCAACTGCTGCAAACAAAGGATTGGAAGTAAACATATGGCATAAAAGATTGGGCCATATCAGTGACAGAGGCTTGCAAGAACTTAGCAAGCAAAGACTTTTGGGAGATAAAAGGATTGGTCCATTAGAATTTTGTGAGCAGTGTGTTTTGGGGAAGTAACACAGATTGAGTTTTTCCAACTCAACATTCGGAGCTAAAGATAAGTAAAGACTTTTGGAAGTTTAAATCATGATTTTCCTTATGATTGTAATTGTTATATTTAATGATTCAGATATTAAGTTATGTCATATATAATGTTCACTAGGATTACAATATTGGTAATTTAAACCTATATGTTAAAGATACGTAAGTGTTGTACCAGCTTTATTTTGTGAGGTTTACAGGCTATTGTGAAGTTATGACCTCGTTATTCAATGGTCTAAAGTCTTCCACAAAGGAAGCATTATGCTTTCATATCACTTAAGTTTACAAGATAAAGAAATGATGGGAATGATGATAAGAAGTTCAAGAAAGTTAGGAATAATGATAAGATGTTCTTAAAATAGCATAAATGGAATCGTGTACTATGTCATTGCTTGCATTCCTTTTTAAAAGTATCTTCTTTACTAGTAACGTTTACGTGAAACATGTTACAAGAAATGTTATACGATGAAAACATTTTATGGAAATTGTTTGTGAGATGATTTATGAACGAAGCTTTACGAAAAAAAGTTTCATGAAAGATGTTTTTGCATATTGTGAGATTTGTTTGGACTCACTAAGCATAAACTCATTATAAGTTTCTTCATGCTATAGGTAGTTCTATATAGGACCAATGAGACTAGTTAAAGAACTTGGTGTCGCGGTGATAGAGGTGAAGGTTAGGTATGAATACCACTACGACAGTTTTTCATTGCAAAAAGAAAAAATTTTCACTGTTTTTTTTTAAAAAAGATGTTTTAAATATGTTTTTATGAAAGTAAATGTTTTCCTAGTAAGTTTTAAGAAACATTTTAAATGATTTTAAAGCTGCATTTTGAGCTACGTCTTAATTTCTGTTGCAACAAAAATCACAATAGTTTCACAAATGTTTTTAAGTATGTTTAAAGAAAAAAATTTCTTACTAGTAAGTAAGAAATAAGTTAAAAAATAGTATTTAAGCAAGATAAATAACAGTCTGAAAATGTGTAATGTTATATGGTTCACCCCAACTGTCTCCTCACTTAGTTTCTCCTCAACACTTGGTCCCTTTTCGTCTAACCCTTGGACAAAGCCCTTGTCTGAATACTCCAATTCAGTCCTTATACCTTCCATCCCCTTCCTTGATTTTCCTCCAACTCCCGTTTTGGCCATATCTTCGGCCATCAGCCCACAGGTCCTCACAGTGTGGCCACCCTTTTAGATACTCTCTGCTTTAAGCCATGGTCCATAAAGGACTACCCTATCGCTTGCCAATGAGACGACAACCGAATCGGTTTTATCAAAACAACTCTTTGCAAAGTGTCCCAAAGAGTTGTACCATTAGAGGGTTGACCCCAGCCTTATAAAATCTTTTCAATTAGTTTGCTACATTAGATAAATATATATTTTAAATTTCCTATAACATTGCCAACTGAATATTCTATTCATTATACTAATTGTTATTATTGTTTTCTGTTTATGATAATTAGTGAGATGTAAAAAAAAATTAAAATATTGTTTATGTAAATACCATGTATTTAAAAGTAAGGATAATGCATTTAAAAATATATACTAATAAAATACTAGTAATAATAATAATAATGTTATTATTATTTTAATTTTTAAAAACAATTACCCAAAAAAAAAAGGGTTTGGCGGCTTAATAAAAGAAGACTGGAAAATTTGCCCCTCTACTGATACAGTGGGGGCGCGTGCGTCAGAGAGTGAGTGAGAAATAGCAAAGAACGAGAAGGAAGGAATCTATCCAGCCAGCTGACAGCCATGGCCGAACCTCCAAAGCTCTTTACCAATAAACCCAAAAAGGGTAAATCCTTATTTCCCTTGATGCTCTTTTTTATTTTCCAAAGAATATTTTCGTGGTTTCAACGTCAATGCGATTGTTGGGGGTGATTCTGAATTATTCAGCGCAACTGAAACAATTTCAAGCTAAAAAAGCCAAGGACTTTTCTTCACCAATATCGTCGTCGTCGTCGTCGTCGTCGTCGTCAATGGGAAGTCAATCTTCATCTGAGCCCCCAAAACCAAAAGAGTCGTTTGCTCGGCGTTACAAATTCCTCTGGCCTGTGCTTCTCACCGTCAATCTCGCTGTTGGAGGTCCCTTTCTCTTCTCTCTT
>CAMOHE010053239.1:0-64501 GCA_946598075.1 Artocarpus hirsutus | reverse complement strand
TTGAGGAAATTCCCCTGCCAATCCCTGGCCACAACAGCAATGGCATAGCAGCTGTCGCTGAAAGCTGCATCAAAATTCAATTTCATCACCCCCCGAGGTGGGGGAGACCACTTACTCAAGGTGCGCAAAGATATCTCTGTCGAGGATCTCTCCAGCTGGAGCAAACAATCAAACTCCTTGACTCTACGGAAAATGGCATGAGCACAGCTGTTTGCGTCCGTCTTGGAGCCACGGAAACAAACCTCATTTCTAACCTTCCAAACCGATTCACAAATCACAACTGCTGTCAAAGTGAACCAGTGTTCAGATACAGAACCACCGCCCAACAAGCTAGCAGAAGGATCCACAATGATTTTCACGAAATCCAAAGACTCCCTAATCTGCAAAACTACTCATCCGAAACCATAGAGCAGGTTAAACCAAAGGGCAAAGGCAAATGGGCAAAAAAGCAACAGGTGAATAAGATTCTCCTGCTGACTGCCACATAAAGGACACTCCAACGGAAGAGACGGATAAATTATCTTCGACTTAGCCCTAACTGGCAGGGCCTCAACACCAATTTTCCAAATCAGAGTCTTATCCCTCTCATGGAGGAACGACTTCCAAATTTTCTTCCAAACCGGACTCTGAGAGCCCTCGAATTTTCTCTCATTTAGAAGCCAGTAGGCGTCTTTGACCTTGAATTTGCCATCCCTAGCAGGCATCCAACGAAGCACATCCCTTCCCCCTCCAGCAACACAATGAATTTTAACAACCTCCGCAGCCAGCAAATTCGACACTCTTCCACTGGAGTAGGCTTCCTCTTCTGACCTCGGACTGGAAATGAAGCCGGGTAATGATGGGATCCAAGGGTCCCCCCAGACTTTTAAATTTAAACCAGACTTCACTATAAAGCAAGCCCCCTTTCTAATAATCTCACCTCCCGCCTTAATGCTTCTCCAAACCCAAGATGCATAGGAGTGATTATTGCCACCTCCAAGAAGTCTTCGCAGGCCGTATTTGCCTTTCGAGACCTCAACCCACAGCTTGCTAGCTCCTGATTCATATTCCCAAACCAGCTTAGCAAGGAGGGAGAGATTAAAATCTCGAAATCTACGAAAGCCAAGGCCGCCACAGCTCTTCGGCTTGCACAGCAAGTCCCAAGCCTTCCAAAAGCCACCTCTCTACTTAGAAACATCCCCGGACCACCAAAATCTCCTAGCCAAAGCGTCAAGCCGATCCGAGACAGAAATAGGAAGCTTAAACGTGGCCATGGTGTAAACGGGTATGGCCTGAATCACCGATTTAATAAGAGTGGTCCTCCCGGCTTGTGAAAGAAGTTTCGCACGCCAACCTGCAAGCTTGGTAGAAACCCGCTCCTCTGCAAACTTGAAGTCATCTTTCTTGTTTTTCGACAGTAATAGAGGGTGTCCTAAATACTTTGCACTATCAACTTCTTCCACCACACCCAAAAAATCAGAAATCCATCTTTTATCCTCTTCCCTCATATTAGAAGAGAAGATTAATCCAGACTTAGTATTATTCATGCCAAGACCAGACCACACTCCAAACTTATACAAGGCCGCCTAAAGATTCCGTATCTCCTTCCACTCCTACAAAATAGGAAGATGTCATCCGCCAAAAATAGATGGGATATAGCCGAAGCTGCTCTCGCCACTTTCACACCATGGATTTCTCCACGAGCCTCTTAATCTTGCAATGGTTCTAGAGCAAAATTCCATAGCTAAAATAAACAAGTAGGGACACAGGGGTTCCCCTGTCTGAGACCCCTCGGAGGAGAAAAAGCCCTTGTTGGAGATCCGTTGATCAGAATCGAGAAAGAGACAGATTCAAGACAAGCATTGACAAGCTTGATAAAATGATCGGAGAAGCCCATGGCACTCAAGACTTCTAGAGAAAAACCCATTCAAGTGAGTCATACGCTTTCTTCGTATCCACCTTTAGGGCCAGTAGCCTTCCTTTCCTTTTCTTCCTCCGCAAACAATGAACAGCTTCCTGAGCAATGATCGCATTGTCCGAGATACATCTTCCTGGTACAAAGGCGGACTGATTTTTGGAGATGATGCTATCCAAAAGCAGTTAAAGCCTGTTAGCAATTAGCTTGGATATGATCTTATAAGCAACATTGCAGAGGCTTATAGGGCTAAACTGGTTGAATGACCGAGCACCGGCCCCTTTAGGGATAAAAAACAAGTACAAGAAATTCAAGGCCCTAACAAATTCCCCAGTTTTGAAGAAAGACTGAACCATACTCACCTCCTGATTTCCCAGTAATGTTTGAGAAACAGGCCTGGCATCCCATCAGGCCCAGGCGCCTTAAGGGGATGAATACCTTCAAGCGACTTCGAAATCTCTTCGCCAGAGGGAATGGAACAAAAATAGATATAATCTTCTGGCGTAATAGAGTGGTCAATCATTTGGGAAAGCACCTCATAAATTCCTCATTGAGGACCGGATTAGTGGAGCTGAACAAACTGAAAAATTTCTCCACAAAGAGCCTTCCTAACCACTTCATGGCCGCTTTCCTCTTTGGTCCAGGCTGCTAAAAAACAGAACAGCGTAACCAGCTGAATGTCCTCCTCCACAGTTGGAAAAAGCAACACACTGTGGTCCGAAGAAGCCGACAGGATATTAGAGATGGACGCTGAGGGATAATTCAAAAGCCAATCACTATCTGCCATAACCCTATCAATCCTCCTCAAAATGTGCTCTTCAGAAGTCCTCATGTTAGACCAAGTGTGAAACGAACCCGAACTGCCAAGATCAATAACCCCATTATCCATTAGAAACTTTCTCAACCACTTCCCAGATTTACTGGAACCACCAACTGATTCTTCCCCTCCAAGGAACTCGTTAAGATCAACACACGCTAGCCAAGAGTTACCAAAAATCTCCACCATATTAGTCAGTTGATCCCAGAGCTCTTTTTTACCCCTAAAATTGTTTGGCCCATAATAACACGCCAGCAAGGTAAGTCTCTGTTGGTGTAATTCCCTCAAAACGACAAAGTAGGAGAGAATGTGTCATCAAGCCTGGAACGACAGTGTTTTTTAAAGGAGTGTTTCGTATGTGTAGCCTTAGCCGTACACATGGAGATGTGCTTATTTTCGTCCCTTAGATTCAACTGAGGCTTGTACATATATGTTATGTTGAGTTTAGGGTTAAGAGCGAGCAAATATGGTTTTTTTGTTGCTTTGAGAGTTCTCAGTTGTAGAGAGAGAAAGAGAGAGAATCCTAAGAAGAAAGCAGAGAGATTGGGATTTTTTTGTCTGGGATTTGGGAAATCTGATAGGGTTGTGACTTCTTTCACTTGGCATTTTCCATGGGAAAACACAAGAGGTAGCTTTCTAGGGTTTTCTGGTTAATCAGGGATGTATTCTGTAATTGGTGGTGAGGCTTGAGGGTGTATTCAAATTTCTTATAGTGGAATCAAACTTCTCATGGGGTAGCTCAATGAGGACGTAGGACTTTCTTGGTTCGAACCTTGGTAAAATTTGAGTGTCTTTGTTCTTTTGCTTTGCATGTTTATTTATTGTTCTTGATTGTGCTTTGTTCCATCGATCCAACAGTGGCATCAGAGCTAAACCAGAGGCATGCGATTTCTTGAAGTTTTAGATAAAAATCCTCGGTTCTTGAAGAATTTTTTTTTTTAAGAGAACCACCATGGGAACAACAAAGTTCGACGGCATTGGAGACTTTGGATTGTGGACAAAGAAGTTGAAGGCGATCTTAATTCAATAGAAGGTTGCGAAGGCCTTAGGAGACTTAAGGGAAGTCTTAGGCTCCGATGAGGAAAAGGCAGAGATGCAGGTCTTGAGGCAAGTAATCGAGAAAGATACAGCTGCTAAGGTATGGCTCAAACTTGAGTCTTTGTTCATGATGAAGTCCTTAAGCAAAAAAATTTATTTGAAAGAAAGTCTGTTTGGGTTCAGGATGGATTCCAACAAAAGTCTTGAACAAAATCTTAATGATTTCAAAAGGATTGTTATAGATTTAGAAAATATTGGGGAAAAGATTGCGGAAGAAAATCAGGTAGTAATCTTGCTGTATTTCTCCCAGATACGTATAAAGATGTAAAAAATGCTATAAAATATAGAAGGGATACATTATCCCTTGAAGATGTTCTTTCTACCTTAAGGTCTAGAGAGTTGGAATTAAAGAATGAGTTAGCCCAAAGGAAAGACTCTTAGAGTGATGTAGGGTTATTCACCGGAGGGCGTCCTCAGAAAAGAGATCAAAGCAAGGCAAGATCAAGGCCAGTTTTAAGATCTAAATCCTGAGCTGATCAAAGAAAGTGTTACTACTGCAAAAAATTAGGGTATATTGAACGATTCTGTAAGGAGTGGAAGAAAAAGCTAGTTGAAAAGAAGAATACAGAAGATGAGGCTGCTAAGGCAAATTAGGTAGATGGGTATGAGAGCTCAGAAATGCTCATAGTAGGAACCAAGAAACAAGAAGATGAATGGGTATGAGATTCCGGGTGCACATTTCACATGTGTCCCAAGAAAAGCTGGTTCTTGAACTATAAACCTCTGGATGGCGGAAAAGTCCTCATGAGAAATGATCAGTTATGTTCTATGGAAGGAATTGGGATTGTATCTTTAAAATTGCAAGATGTAACAACTCATATTTTAAAGAATGTTAGATACGTCCCTAACCTAAGGAGAAACTTAATTTCTTTAGGAACTCTTGGTGAAGAAGGGTATTTTTACAAGGCTGAAAGTGGAACTCTCATGGTTCTCAAAGGCTCTTTAGTGGTGATGAAAGGAATCAAATAGCACGGGCTTTATGTGCTGCAAGGACATACTGTAACTGGTTGTGACAACTGCTGCAAACAAAGGATTGGAAGCAGACATATGGCATAAAAGACTAGGCCATATCAGTGACAGAGGCTTGCAAGAACTTAGCAAGCAAAGACTTTTGGGAGATATTGGTTCATTAGAATTCTCTGAGCAGTGTGTTTTGGGGAAGTAACACAGATTGAGTTTTTCGAACTCAACATTCGGAGCTAAAGATAAGTAAAGACTTTTGGAAGTTTAAATCATGATTTTCCTTATGATTGTAATTGTTATGTTTAATGATTCAGATATTAAGTTATATCATATATAATGTTCACTAGGATTACAAGATCGATAATTTAAACCTATATGTTAAAGATAAGTAAGTGTCGTACCAGCTTCATTTTGTGAGGTTTACAAGCTATTGTAAAGTTATGACCTCGTTATTCAATGGTATAAAGTCTTCCACAAAGGAAGCATTATGCTTTCATATCATTTAAGTTTACAAGATAAAGAAATGATGGGAATGATGATAAGAAGTTCAAGAAAGTTAAGAATAATGATAAGATGCTCATAAAAGAGCATAAATGGAATCATGTATTATATCATTACTTGCATTCCTTTTTAAAAGTATCTTCTTTACTAGTAACGTTTATGTGAAACATGTTACGAGAAATGTTATATGATGAAAACATTTTATGGAAAATGTTTGTGAGATGATTTATGAACGAAGCTTTACGCAAAAAAGTTTCATGAAAGATGTTTTTACATATTGTGAGATTTGTTTGGACTCACTACGCATAAGCTCATTATAAGTTCCTTCATGCTGTAAGTAGTTATACATAGGACCAGTGAGACTAGATAAAGAGCTTGGTGTCGTGGTGACAGAGATGAAGGTTAGGCATAAATACCACTACGATAATTTTCCACTGCAAAAAGAAAAAAAATTCACTATTTTAAAAAAAAGATGTTTTAAATATTTTTTTTTGAAAGTAAATGTTTTCCTAGTAAGTTTTAAGAAACATTTTGAATGATTTTAAAGCTGCATTTTGAGCTATGTCTTAATTTCTGTTACAACAAAAATCACAATAGTTTCACAAATGTTTTGAAGTATGTTTAAAGAAAACAATTTCTTACTAGTAAGTAAGAAATAAGTTAAGAAATAGTACTTAAGTAAGATAAATGACAGTCTTAAAAGGTGTAACGTTATATAGTTCGCCCTAGCTATCTCCTCATTTAGTTTCTCCTTGACACTTGGTCCTTTCATCTAACCCTTAGACAAAGCCCTTGTCCGAATACTCCAATTTGGTCCTTATACCTTCCATCCCCTTCCTTGATTTTCCTCCAATTCCCATTTTGGCCATATCTTCAGCCATCAGCCCACAAGTCCTCACAGTGTGGCCACCTTTTTAGATACTTTTTGCTTTAAGCCATGGTCCATAAAGGACTACCCTATCGCTTGCCGCTACGACGGCAACCGAATCGGTTTTTCCAAAACAACTCTTTGCAAAGTGTCCCAAAGAGTTGTATGATTAGATGTTTGACCCCATCCTTATAAAATCTTTTCAATTAATTTGCTACATTAGATATATATATATATATATATTTTAAATTTCCTATAACATTGCCAAATGAATATTCTATTCATTATACTAATTGTTATTATTGTTTTCTGTTTATGATAATTAGTGAGATGTAAAAAAAATTAAAATGTTGTTTACGTAAATACCATGTATTTAAAAGTAAGGATAATGCATTTAAAAATATATACTAATAAAATACTAATAATACTAATAATAATTATTATTATGTTATTATTATTTTAATTTTTAAAAACAATTACCCAAAAAAAAAAAGGTTTGGCGGCTTAATAAAAGAAGACTGGAAAATTTGCCCCTCTACTGATACAGTGGGGGCGCGTGCGTCAGAGAGTGAGTGAGAAATAGCAAAGAACGAGAAGGAAGGAATCTATCCAGCCAGCTGACAGCCATGGCCGAACCTCCAAAGCTCTTTACCAATAAACCCAAAAAGGGTAAATCCTTATTTCCCTTGATGCTCTTTTTTATTTTTTATTTTTTATTTTCCAAAGAATATTTTCGTGGTTTCAACGTCAATGCGATTATTGGGGGTGATTCTGAATTATTCAGCGCAACTGAAACAATTTCAAGCTAAAAAAGCCAAGGACTTTTCTTCACCAATATCGTCGTCGTCGTCGTCGTCGTCGTCAATGGGAAGTCAATCTTCATCTGAGCCCCCAAAACCAAAAGAGTCGTTTGCTCGGCGTTACAAATTCCTCTGGCCTGTGCTTCTCACCGTCAATCTCGCTGTTGGAGGTCCCTTTCTCTTCTCTCTTTCTCATTTGATTTATTCTATGACTATGATTATTTTGCCCCAGTTTTTTTCTTGCGTTTCTTCATGCTGCAATGGATTGTGCCCCGGTAATTTGTTTTCAGTCCCTTTTGTGGAATTTTCTGGAAATTTTTCACAGTTCATTATATATTTTTTTTCGTTTTTCTATTTTGTTAGTTTTGAATATCATGATTTTTTTTTACGTGCATTCTTTTGGATTTTGTTGTTTGAGATTAGATGGACGCATCCTTTCTCGTTGGCTGTTAGTCTTTAAAGTTTACTATTCTGTAGTTGGTTATTTTAGTTCCTGATTATAGGTACTTGTAGGCACTAAAAATCTCCGAATAGTAGTTCGAAAAGTGGGATCGGGGTATAAGATAAGGTGTTCTTGAATGAAATTGTCATTGAAACATATTGCATTTCTAAATCTGGCATGTTAATTGACTTATATGATTGGGTATCTAATTTCGGAAGCCAAGCGAGTATCAAGTGGAGAACCAGTTAACTTTAGTTATGATTTTAATGCCCTTTTGATAGTAAACTATGCCGTGTCAGTTTAGGCATGTACCTTAAAAAAAAAGTTTCACACTTGGGTTGGATGTAAATGTAAGAAGTCTTAGCTGTGAGGCTTGGTTTGGGACTGTTGTGCTTTCGAAAGAAGTTCTACTTACTTGTACTGAAAAGAGAAGTAGAGCAGGAAGCAATAAGTTAAAAATTCTAGCTTCTGCAAATGACTATTGGTTCCTATGCAAGGTGCTTTTGGACACTTTTAACAAAGAAACTAATTGCATCGTGTTATCTGCAAAAAGACTCTTGGGGCTTAAAAAAGCAATACCAAACTTGCCCTCGGTATTGCCTTGTCTATTTGTTTCTGCAAAGAAGGTTCAGAGGTTGAGTCATCGTCGTATCTTTTTGTGCTGCTACTCTTGTCTCCCTATTTCAAAGTGATTATTTTTTTGCTTTTTAATGTTCATAGTTTGTGTTGAAGCATTTTCTTCTTATTCATGAAGTAAGCCTACACTTGTCTGTGAAGTTGAATGGAACTCCTTTTTCCTTCCCTGTGCTTGTCTACTTGAAAATACATGGGAATACTTTTGCCAAAGGTGAAGCAGAAAGTGGTTGGTGTAGATTCTGAATCTTTTGTCTTAAGGTAGCCATAGGTGAACCTGCGGCTGGATTTCACAGAATTTGCATGTTGTGGATCATTGTGTACGTCAAAAGTTGTGAAGGACTTGAGTTGGACATAATATGACTTGGATATATATGTTCTGGCATGTTTGTTGCCAGCTTTGTTTCGTATAAGTTAATTGCTTTTGTAGGTATAATGATGTGATGACCCGAAACTGAAATCAACGGTCTTTTCATAAGGAGTTACATACACATAGGCATGCTACATTACAAATCCTTTCCATCCTCTGGCCAAATTTGCACGTTGTGATATATAATTACACTTAAAACTTGATTGGTACAATTTAGTTGCTTGATGTTGTAGTTTCTGTTAATCATAATGCACTGTTATTGGACTACAGTTTGTCTTTTTTTTTTTTTTGTAGCTTACCTGTTCATGAGAACAAAAAAGAAAGATGTTGTGGACGATGTAGAGGATGAAGTTGTAACTAAAGTTCAAACAACAGCTGCCGATACTGCCCCTGTTGAGAAACCTCTACCCTTGCCAACCATCAAAGAGCCTGCTAAGTTGCGAGAACCAATCCCAGAGAATCAGCAACGTGAACTTTTCAAGTGGATATTGGAAGAGAAAAGGAAGATCAAGACAAAAGATCCAGAAGAAAGGAAGCGCATTGATGAAGAGAAAGCTATTCTTAAGCAGTTTATTCGAGCAAAATCTATTCCAGGCGTGTAACTGGTAAACAACTGCTGTCAAAGTATATAGACTACAAAAAAAAAAAAAGGGGGAGAATTTTGTACTTCTTGAAACTTCTTTATCTTCTTTGTTTGTCATCACATTTCGATCATACTTTTGTTCGTTATCAATGGATGTTTACCAAATTGCCATCTCTGAATGAATGGTGTCTGCAAAAATTTGTAGTTGCATCAGCTACAAAAAGTCGTGGAATTTGCTGTTTGCTTGGTTCTAATAGGTCAGCCCTCAAGTCAAATTGACAAAAAGCCCGTTCCTTACATGTCACTTGCCTGACTTACCTTGAATTATGACCTTGCTCCTTTGGGCCAGAAACTAGTTCGAGAAAAGCCAGCAAGCATGATTTCAAGCTGGAAATGAAAACGCATACCTTTAAAATTCTTTCCTTATTCGTAGGTGATATCTGTTTTGGGAGTAAAGAAAATAGGGAGGAACGCCATATGAAAGAAAGACAAGGGAAGTTCCAACTTTTAGGTTGGTTTATTTTATTTATCCTCTGTCAACATTCTACCTGCCAATGAGGTTTTAGGACTGGTGACTGATACCAAACCAAGGCCCTTTCCTTGTCATGTTTCTTTGTCTCTATTGCTCAATATCATTTTCGCAGGAGTAAATAAATAAACAAATACATTTATTTATCATTTCATTTAATACCCAGTTGCAGAAATAAGAAGTTGAGCAAATTCTCTAATCTTTTTTACTCGTGGAGATTCACATGGACCTAACAAAAGCATGAACAATTTCCAAAAAGGATGTGGACACCCATCTGTGCATTCTGAGAAAGTTCCCACAACATGAAGGCAATGCTTTCCCCACCCCCAAAAAACCAACGGCACCTATCATATACGTTTTAAGTGTCTTAACCTCTTATATGTGTGTCTATATATATATATATATATATATATATGTATATATATATATATATATTCTTCTTTCTAAAATCACATATATTTACTATTCCCGACTTTCTAAAATCACACATGCATTTACTATTCCTGATGTCCCTACAGTTTATGCTTTCAAAAAACTATATAATAGTATATCCAAACATATTCTATAGGATTCTAAAGATTTTAGTGGAATTAACAAATGAAATCACAATATGCTTTACATAAAGGTTCGAAGACTTTGATTAAAGTTAATTTGAACAGGTACCTAATCACAAGTTAGGATGTTTGAACAGAGAAATGAAAGCAAAATTGAGGAATAACTCTGAATAATTAAATAATCTACTCCAAAGACAAGCCTAACTTGTTATGTCACGTGACAGAAATTTTCATAATCAATATCTTTTAAAACCTATCTTTTATAAATGTTACGCAAGTTTAAGTGTAACATAATTTAAACATGTAACATGAGTAATTGTGTTACTCAACTTTTTAACAATAAGAATAAATACATATTTTTTAAGTGTGACATAAAATGTAATTTTCTCAATACTATCATATAACAAACTTAAAATTAAGACTTGGAAAGCTAAAAGGGTCGTCCAAGCTTTGGTTCCTTTTCTGTACTTGGAATGGGAACCCTTGTTTGTGCTTATTCCATGACAAAGTACACGTATATTGTTGTCCATTGCTCTATATCTTTTTATGATATTAAAGGAGGGAATTATATAATAAGCAAAGGGAATTTTTGGTAAAAAGAGAGGGTAGGCACATGTGGACTCTACCGGAATATATAAAATCAGAAAGGATGGGTTTGAATGTAACATGAGAGGTTTGGCTAGAGAGAGAGGAGCAAAAGTCGAGGAAGGGCAAGGTATGATGATGATGATGATATCATGGGGTGTGGATGGAGTGATTAATAAGTCTCACATGAACGCACGAGGAGTCTTTCAGTTGCTACGGCCAAGTGGGACCGCCTTAAAAATCCACTCTCGTGCCACAACCAAGATCAATTATGGACTTTGTGGGGACTTCTTTCTGCAATATATATGCTCTGCATGTTTGTATTTGTGTAACAACCTTATCATAATAACCAATCAAAACATTATATATATATATATATATATATATATATGTTTTTTGGTTTCTTCCGTCTCTTTTTAAGCTCCTTCTGCTGTTTTTTTTTTCTTTACACGACCATAATTTTATACTTGAGAAATTTATGCATATAATAAAGGTGGGCCATTTGATTTGGTGAGAACAGAAAGAATATACAGATACAAAAACATGCAGGGTCTTTGAAAGACTAGCTCAAACCAATAACCAATAATTTAAACTCTAAACAATAAAAACTTGTATATATTACAGTTAAATCTAAATTAATGGTTTAAATTACTCTTTAAAATACCTTAATAATATATATAAATTTTTTTATTGTCTGAATCCCACCCAAACCTATGAAATTAATTTATCAAAAATAATTATAATGAAATAAATAAATAAATGAGTTATCTACTCACCCGGCTCAGACCCGGACCCGGATTAGTCAATGCTTGGGAGTATTTTCTTATTAAGGGAACTCAAGAGTAAGTATTTGTAATACAGTCATCAGCTCTCTTGTGCATAAGTTTCTCTCTCATTGTTTCTCTATCTTCCTTTCTCTCTCTCTCTCTCCCTCTCTCTCCCCCCTTTTCCCACACGCGTGTGTGTTTGTACACATGCAACATTCTTTCTTTCCATCATAACCGTTCATTCAAAAAAAAAAGAAAAAGAAAAAGAAAAAGAAAAAGAAAATGGTTCTCATTGCTACTATGATTGAGCATGTTTAAAGGAGTACTACTCCTATATACCTCATTACAGAGAGCCAGAGAGAGAAGGAGAGAGAGAGAGAGAGTGTAAAAAGTACTGTATGTGTGTTTATATTGCATGCGTGGAGGGAAAAACAGAACCAAAAAAAAAAAAAAATAAAGTAATCAAATTCCAAAAATGGACAGTTTATGGATTTTGGTAATGACAACAGCAGTTTTGTTGTTGGCCGCCACCATAATTCTCTACAGAAACAGCAGCAGGAGGTTTAGAGGAGGACTCAGATCATCAAACCACACAAGTTCTTCAGTACCACCACTTCCTTTAGGCTCTCTTGGATTGCCTTTTATCGGTGAAACCATTGAGTTTGTCTCTTGTGCTTACTCTGATCAGCCTGAATCCTTCATGAATAAACGTCGCCGCTTGTAAGTATATATACCATATATTATATACATATACAATCATATATATGTGTATATATATATATATATATATATTACTTTCTCATGCACCATATATATATATGTATGAATTATGATAACACTAATCCCACTTTGTTTTCCAAGTAATATGTACTTAAGTGTGATCACTACATGTTTCTTCATCATGACACACCTTTTAGTTACCAAGTCTTTTTCACCAGCTAGTTAGCTAGTTATGCCTATGATTAAGTTATCAGATTATTGGAATTGATAGAATTTGTGTTTATACAATACACATATATATTTATTTCTTTCCTGGTTTGTTGGTAGGTACGGAAAGGTGTTTAAGTCCCACATATTTGGGAGTCCATCGATTGTTTCAACAGATGCAGAAGTGAGCAAGTTTATACTGCAGAGTGATGCAAAAGTTTTTGTTCCTTCTTATCCAAAATCTCTCACTGAGCTGATGGGAAAGTCCTCCATATTGCTCATCAATGGAAGCTTGCAAAGGAGAATCCATGGACTTGTTGGAGCCTTCTTCAAGTCTCCACAGCTCAAGGCTCAAGTCACCAGAGACATGCAAAAGTATGTCCAAGGATCAATGGCAGATTGGAGACATGACCGCCCCATTTACATGCAGGATGAGACCAAAAACGTAAGCTCTCTCTCTCCTAGATCTAGGGGAATGAGTTTAGTGTTACTTTATGATATTTGAGGTTAAAAAATGATATTACTTGGTTCATTTGAGTTATCAACCTTTTTTTTTTTTTTTTTTCGGGAAGAGTTCCAAAATAGACACGAGATAAAACAAAAGATGCCTTCTGATCATCTCCGTAAGTAAGATGCTTTGATGGGTGACTAGTAGTAGGAGTAATTATATGACTTGGTAAAAAGAACTTCTCTCTCCAAAAACTAATCATTGGTGTTTGAAATATTCCATCTCTGGCTTCTACTTAGGTTTGAAGATGATTTGCTGGCGAGAAAAGTGATCCAGTTGTTTATGGGGTTCACAATAAGTTGAGGCTAAATCATGTTGTCTGTGAAATTAGATTCATTGTTATTATGTCTTTGTCGTACTTTTGAAAAGTTACTGACCCTTTTTTGTCCCTCAGATTGCCTTTCAAGTACTTGTTAAGGCATTGATTAATTTGGATCCTGGTGAAGAAATGGAGTCCCTAAAGAAACAGTTTCAAGGATTCATTGCAGGCCTCATGTCATTACCAATAAACATCCCTGGAACTCGGCTTTATCGATCATTACAGGCAAGTTGCACATAAAAATATATTCTTTTCACTCTTTTGTATCTCTCTTATATATATAATTTTTTATGTGGCCCTTGAACTTCAAAGTTATTTCTAATTTGCCTCCTTGAACTTTAAAACTTTCACCTTGTCTCAATCAACTTTTCTAGTTAGAATTTGTGGACAATAAATGAAAAAAAATACCACAGGACCTTACCTAACCCTTTACATATATTATAACGAAGGGGTTTAAGTGGGAAAAATTTTAAATTAAAGTAGAAGTTTCTAAAATTCAGGTAAAGTTGAGGGGCATAGATACAAATAGTCCTATATATATATATATATATATATATATATTCGTGGGCAAATTCTTGTTTCAGGCAAAGAAGAAAATGGTCAAGCTAGTGAAGAAGATCATACAAGATAGGAGAAGTGGCAGCAATGAAATGTCCAAGGTTCCAAGTGATGTAATAGATGTGCTGCTTAATGACACAAGTGGGCAATTAACAGAAGATCTGATAGCAGATAACATGATTGATATGATGATTCCAGGGGAGGATTCAGTTCCTGTTCTTTTGACTCTTGCAGTAAAATATCTCTCTGATTGCCCTGCTGCTCTACAACAGTTAATGGTATGCACTAGATTTTTTATTCCCCTAGCGGATTAATATAATATGTCAAAAGATTCAAAAACCATGTCACTAATACTAATTTAAGGTAAAATATGGTCCCAACTTCATTCTTTTCATGATTATCACACTTTAGTCCTCTTAATTCCATGAAGTTAATTTGATTCAGCTGCACAAAATCCTGGTCAGCTATAGCCAACTTTTTCAATACCTCTTGGTCCTAGTTTTGGAACATTGTGACATTTTTAGTCCAATTTTTGGACCACTTTTACCCGCTTAGTCTTTGTCGTTTTCCAAGTGTTGTTTCTCATTTGTGCTTGTTTGTCATAGTAGGAAATAGGTGCAAGTGGAGGAATGCTAATATATTAGCTCCTATTTAATTCTAGCTATGGTTTTTGTCCACAATATGCATAAGGGCTATAGTCAGTTATCCTAGTGAGGGGGACAAATATAGTACAAGATCGTTTATACTGTTTTTTATTCCAAGAGCTAGTTTATGACAGAGATTATCAGAAGTACTGTACTTGCTTTTTATTATTGTGTGACTTTTTGATGATTGAGCTCTAAACAATTACCTCAGGAGGAGAACATGAAGTTAAAAAGACTCAAGGATCAACTAGGGGAGCCATTATGTTGGAGTGATTACTTATCTTTACCATTCACACAAACAGTAAGTTTTTTTTTTTTTTTTTTGATTAACCAATTATGCATGACAATGCTATAATATATTAACAAATACACTTGTTTAAAATGACAATTACAGGTGATCACAGAAACATTAAGAATGGGAAATGTTATTATTGGTGTGATGCGAAAAGCCATGAAAGATGTTGAAATAAAAGGGTATTTAATACCAAAAGGGTGGTGTGCGTTTGTGTGTTTTAGATCCGTCCATCTTGATGAAAATAACTACGACTGGCCGTATGAGTTCAATCCTTGGAGGTGGCAAGTAAGAATAGGACCAAATTTCATTAAAATTTTGCTATTGTAACATGTTTCTTTCATTAAACTTTCGACTGTAGTTGTAAGTAGGGTAGTTGTTGGGTAACATATGTTTCTGAGCATAAATCTTGTCAAAATCACATCAAAATTAGGTTTGAACGATTTTAAAGAATGCCCTTATATCCTATCAAAGTTTTCCCTTGTTAATTATGGTTTTGGTTTTTTAAGCTTTAAATAATACAAAGGGGCATTTTGGGAACTCACAGGAAAAAGACACAAGCAATTGTAACTTCACCCCTTTTGGAGGAGGGCAGAGGCTATGCCCCGGCCTTGACATAGCCAGATTGGAAGCTTCCATATTTCTACACCATCTTGTCACTCAATTCAGGTAAATAACAAGAATAGAGAAAAGTCTTGCTTATTTATTTACATTCTCAAGTATGGAAGTTCAATCAATTATTGGTCTTGATTTTTTAACTATAATCAAGAAATTAAAAAATACTAATAAAATACATGCAATAATAGAGCAAAAATTGTTCTATCCATTGCAAGGTTTCCACGGCTCTCACATACACATCAAGTGATTGAAACTGCTCAATGAACTTTTCTATCACTTGCTTTGAGAAAGTGAACCAGGTCCCTTTCAAAAGTTGTTATGCCCTAGTCTCTATACATTGATTCCTTCTCTATTCAACACAGCAAAGGACAAAAAATATTTTAGTATGACAGTACTGTATAAGCACTTTGAAGTGATTTTGCAGAAGCTTATAATAGCATGGACCATATTATGGTCAAATATAGCGTTTATTCCAAAATATATAAATAATTTTACCAAGAACTAATAAAAAAAGCTATAAAAAGATTTTGTAAATATTATATAGGGGACCCTAAACGGCTAGGCCTATTTTCATTAAAAAAAAAAAAAACACCATCTGATCTTGGTTCCTAATAGCTATGTTTTGACCAACTTTGCTTGAAGCTAATAAAGATTTGGGAATATTCATATTGGATTCTTGGTTCACAAGCTTCAACCCACCAATTCCTACAGGTTATTATTTTGTCACAGAAAATGAATGTCGTGGTCAAATTTTAGTATTGGACAGAAATGGGCTATATTCTCAATTATTTAAAACAAATCCCCATTGTGAATAAGGTTTTTGCTAGGTCTACTTTATGCTTTGATAGGGTTGCTATTGTATTAGATTGTTACCAGAAATACGAGCAATATTTATTTTGTTGCCTAAATCTTGATCACCTTATATATATATATATATATATATATATAAAAATATGAGGTATTATATTATGAGTATTTCACAATTACATAATATATAGTTTTATTTCTTTAAAAATGCAGGTGGGTGGCTGAGGAGGACACCATAGTTAACTTTCCCACTGTAAGAATGAAGAACAGAATGCCCATTTGGGTCAAAAGGAGAGGGGACCCATAAATAAGCCCTTTGTTGCAATAAAAGAATCTTTTTTTTTAAGTAACTCCATACAATGATTTAAAAAGAAAAAAAAAGGGAAAAAGAAAACAGCCAGCCAACATTAAAAGACAAAGAAATGAGAAAAGAAGAAGAAGAGGAAGAAGAATGAATTTCCCACAATGCACACGTGTGGGGGGCACCCTCACTAGCTGAAAGCACTTTGTCCTCTCTTTGGACTGTGATCATAATTATTGCATCATGTAGAACAATTGAGTAAACTCTTATGGGACTCAACTAAAATCCCTTAAACGTTCTCCTCTTAGTTAATTCTTTTTTCCCTTTTTATTGCTTTATTATTGCATGTTGTACAAATATAATAATTAAAAGTTACCAAAGGAGCAACTTTTGGATTGTTATTTTAGCTGTTTATTTTCGCTTGTTTGGTTTTAGCAGCAACCTTTTGGTAACGTTAGTGGACAGGGACAATGATTTGTATTCTTTGGGGCCCATTTAGGAATGTCATTTTTGTTTTTTCTTTTTTTTTTCTATAATTTTTTTTTTCCTTCCTTATAGAAAGAGGACCCATTTGAATTAGGCAATTCAGAATGTGGAGTAGAAAGTAATTCCAAAAGTTGTTTTAGATTAATCCTTTTGTTTATTTGGCTTGTAAATTCCCAATTAAAAAAATACATAGTTTCTTCTTTTAAATTCATACCCTAACATGTAAAATTATAAAATTCACCTCAACTAAATGGCACATAGTCCTCATCTGCCTTTTTCCCTCAAGAATTGTAGAGTTATACTCACAAAAAGAACTAAATTGTGACAGTTTTATAGATAACGACTCATTTTAAGGCATTTTAAAAGTTAAGAAATAAAATAAGATTTGACTTATAATTTAGGACAAAGATAAAATCAATTAAGTTAGAACACTTGCTAGGTCACATGTCAACTTAACTTTTCATCCGCAGTCCATGATTCAAATGTGTCGACATTCAAGAATATCATATTAAAAATTACCAATAAAATTTATCCTTCTGTAAACACTAATTAGGATTGGTCATGCACACGCATGCATATACATACATGCATGCACATATATGTATACATTTACATACACATATATAACAGATTTTGTTTATGGTATTTCGGTATTTTTGCTTAACACAGAAGCATAACATGACGTTTATTAGACCTAATCTTATTGACCTTAAAAAGGTAGAACAACAAAAAATTAGTTCTCTAAAAATAATGGTAATCTAACAGTGTTATGTTGAACTAAGATTATAATATGTTTCTCATTTGTGTATGTTATGTAGAAGTACAATCTCTTAAAAAGAGAGTGGACAATCCTCTTATATAATTGTAGAAACATATAATGTTATTATCTACCAAAATTGTTGGAAAAAAAGTATATTTTTAGGGAAACATGTTACTATTAGAAGCACTATAGAATATGTCCATTTTATGTACAGTTTATATGTGTATATATATATATATGTATGTATGTATATATGGGATCTTGTAAACGATTATTGACAATATAGTACTAGATACCTTGGTTATCATATTGGGCCCATAGCAAGCCCGTCCTCACATCCATGGAACGTGGACAATCTGCATGGTAGAAATATGCTTCTTTTAAAATACACGTTAAAAAAACAAAATTTATTTGCTATAGTGTAAAATTTTTATATACTATTGTAAAAGAAATAAAAATTTACTGCAGTATGAACCCTTATATATTACAATTTTTAAGTTTCAACTGATTTTTCAAACATATTTATAAACGTTGAAAGCCTTGTTTGGCAACATTAGTTCCAACGGTTACCATGTAAAGCTTACATATATTATAATAAAAAGCAAAAATTTACTAAAATATAAAGCTTTTACATACTACAATATTCCAGTTTCAATTTGGTTATCAAACACCCTTCAAGTAATTATAAAAACAGACTATATGTGTGTATATTTATAATATTATAATCCTATCCGTTTTTATTTTAAATTGACGTTGATCGTTCTTATCCTTGTGTTTGGTAAAAGTGATTCCCATCACTTTTTCAGTTATAAATAGAGTAAAATTCTCACATGCTACAATAACAATAAAAAAAAAATTGCTACAATGTAAAGCTCTCACATACTACAATAAAAATAGTTCTAACCAACGGTTCTCACCACACGATGAGAACTACATATGTTACATATTGATCTTTCAAAATTTTTAATCTTATTTCATTATTATAAAGATCAAATCTCTATGCTTCCAGCGATTAATATCAAGAGTTTTTGTTTTTCATTTCATTGATTACTATATTTAGTAAACATGATCATAAAGTTGCAATTTATTCTCAATAGCTTATTGCTATAGAGTTTTTTGTTTTTTATTTCATTAGTTTTAATGATCAATATTATCATCAAGTTGTAAGTGTGATATAAATGACTATATTTGCATATATTAGCCATATCGAAATTTTCATATTTTTTCCTTATTTTATAATTTAATATGATTTTAAATTAAAAATTTTGACAAGTAAAGGCAGTTTAGTTTATTTAATTATAAGTTCCTCCACCTCAATCATAAGTTGAGGGTTAGAGTTATGCTTAGCTCTGTTTAAAAATAGTGACATTTCTCCTCTCTCGTATTAAAAAAATAATTAAAAAATTTTTAGCTGATTTAATGTGAAAGTATTTATTAAATGCCAGAATGAAATAGCAACAACTTTCGTTGTTGTTATTATTATCATTATCCAAAAGAACAAAGCGACGTCGTTCCACTGTAAAAAATGTCATATGAACGAAATTACCATAAAGCACAAACAAAACCTGAGGAAAACGCTCCAATTTTCGGTTCGGGTGGTGGCTTTACTTACCTGTGACCTCTCACGCAGCAACCAGAAGCCAAAGGTTGGAGTTTTCATAATTCGATCGAAGAAATCAAATCCCTAATCAAAATTTTCAGGTTCGTCTTCCGAATTTCATCGCTTTTGTTGCAGAATAGTAAATATTTTCTCTAGTGCTTGATTTTCTTATTTTCTTATTTTTATTTTTTCACCGGAAAAAAAAAGTGTCAAACTTTCAACGAACAACATATTAGGCTTTGTGTTCCATAAGTTTTCCGAGCTTCGCCTTTGAACTATTTGTTGCGTTTCTCTTTTTTTTTGTACTTTGATTGGTTATGGATAAAAAAAAAAAATTGATAAAGGAAATTACTGGTATTGTTATCTAAAAATACTTTTGCTCAATGACGCCTGGGTTTTAAAATTTCCCTTTATATATGGATTAATTTATGGAAATTTGAAAAAGGGTAGTTTTTCTATCCAATTGTATACGATTCTCACGAAGCAAAAACAGACATTGAAAGGGTTGTTTTAATCTTATCTGTTATTGGTTGTAAATTCTATGACATGGTTTGCGGGATTTTTGTTTTGTTTTGTTTTTACTCAATGATTCATTAAAATATTGCACATTTTCAGGGTAATTTAGAACATGGCGAACAGGAACCGCATTCCCCGTGAAGCTATTAACAGCAGGCGTGGCTACCCTCTTGAGGGACCTTATGCTCGGGGTCCTCCTTTATCCCGGCCTATACGTCATCCTGCAGTGTTGGAGGAAGAGCTTGAGGTGCAGCGTGCTGAAATTCGGAGGCTGTTGGCCGACAACCGGAGTCTGGTCCAAGACCGAGTGGCATTGCAGCGCGAGCTTGGTGTCGCGAAGGAGGAGCTTCATCGGATGAATATTGCCATCGGGGAGATTCGGGCTGAAGAAGAAATGAGGTCCAGGGAGCTTTATGAGAAGGGATTGAAGATGGAGGCTGATCTTCGGGCAGCCGAGCCGTTTAAAAACGAGGCTGCACAACTTCGTGTGGAAGTTCAGAAGCTAAAGGACGTCAAGCAGGATCTCTCCTCACAAGTTCAGACTCTAAAACAGGAAGTTGGAAGATTGCAAGTTGATAACCAGCAGATTCCTCATTTGAGGGCCGAGATGGAGGGCCTGCAGCAGGAGCTTATGCACGCTAGGTTTGTGCCTTAATTTCCATTAGGTTACAGATTTTTAATTGAATTTGATTATATTGAACACATTTTGGCAACTGAGTATTTTTTCTTCTCTCTTTACAGAACTGCAGTTGACTATGAGAAGAACGCAAATATCGAGCTGGTGGAGCAGAGACAGGCAATGGAGAACAATTTAGTTTCCATGGCCCGGGAAGTTGAGAAACTACGTGCAGAGCTTGCTAGTGTTGATAGTAGACGATGGGGTGTAGGTAAAACCTACCTGTTTTGGCAAGCTGGACCTTCAAGCATGTTTTTACATGATTTCATTTTACTTTTGCGTTCTGCATCTGGTCTTTGATGATATCTGATTTTTGCTAGGTGGACCATATGGGATGAAATTTAGCAGTTCAGAGGGGGCTTTCCCTGCTCCTTATGGCGATGGATATGGGCTTCACATGGTATGCCTTTCCATATAATCAAAGATCTCATTTTGGGTTAATGTTATCACTAGGAATCTAGGATTTTATTTCGTTTTTTCTTTTTGAATCTTAAATTTGTATGTTATGTAATTTAGGGCGTTGCTGATAAAGGACCTCTTTATGGCCCGGGTCCAGCTGCATGGGGAGGATCTGAGAAACCACGTATGACTCGGCGCTAAGATAATTATTTAAATTGCAGAGGCACGCAAATTGCTGTTTGGATGCTTCAGATATGATTGCCCGAGGATCAATAAGTTCACATATGCGTGCGTGCCTCATAAATAGTAATTTTATAATATTTTAGTCATCCTAGACTTATATAGCATTCTGGGGCTGCTTTCTTCTAGTTGCTAGAGGAATGTTTCGTTTATGTGTTATGTTTCATTTATGTGTTTCTAATGCAAACGTTTTGGATATATATCCTCTACCTCTAAGTTATATGTTTCATCAATAATATAACCATGCTGATATTTTTGTTTACAAGCACCATGCCAATAATTGTTATTGGTAAATCTTACTTGGTCTTTATGTCTCCTCGCTTTTTCCTCGTTTCTCCCCTAGTGGGTATGAGGGTTGGGACGTAGGAGCAAATTCTTCCGATATAACTTAGCAATCATATTTTAGTACTGTTGATTTGAATTCTTCTCTGCCAAGTTTTATGGAGGCTGGACCATGTATGAATGAAGCGAAGTTATAATGCAGACCTCACACAGAGAGTTCGGTCTCTGCTGCTGCTAAGTTTAAGTCATGGGGTGGTTTTATAAAGAACAAATGCAGCATGTTGATGGTGATGGAGATGATTGGATTTATGATATATAGTTTATTTGGATGAAGTGTATTTACTTTGGAAATCAGTTAAGAATGATAGTAGTTTTCTAGAAGTCATGTCATTGATGACTTCCATTTGTGCATTTCCTTTGTATTTGTGTTCATAGTAGTTTGGAGATTTGAAACCATGCTGCCCATGCCATTTTGTAGGATTATAAGGACTTTTTTTTATGTGACTTTAAATGATCTGCTATCTGCACTGGGAGTGCTGTCATTTTTTTGACACTTAACTTTTGGAACTGGGTTTTGTTGATTGCAGCAACACATTGTTAAACTGCAAGACAGTTGATGTATTGGGATTAAAAAATCTTGAGACTGGAAGTATATCTTGTAGTTTTATCTTTATAACTAACTGGTTTAACAAGATCAAGACTATATTTTAGGCTGTAGCTAAGAAGATTTCATAACTTAAAATTCAGATGCCGGATCTTGGTATTGGTAGTTTTATCATGAGTTATCTTTCGTTCTTTTTTTCAGTAGGATATGGTGGATAAGGAATTCTTGCGTTCATTTTTTTAGTAGGATATGGTGGATACTTAGGTCTCCTAAGACTTGGATTTTGAAGGTAGAATTCCTTTTTTCGTAGGCAAAGTGGAGCTTAGGAATATTCCTTTTTGAGATATAGAATTGTCTGTAGCCAGTATCTTCTATCTCTCTATTAGGGTTGACTAGATTTAGCACTAGTAGAACGAGAATACCATGGTGAAGGTATAACGGATTTGCTGCTACGCATGTTTGGTCTGTGAACCTCTTCACTTTGTTTGGGAAGTACGTTTAAAAAACAAGTTTAGTTTGCTTCAGTGTAAAACTCTCACATGCTACAATAGTTTGCTATAGTATAAAGCTCTCACATGCTACAGTGTTTAGGTTCTAACTTCAAATTCTAACTGATTTCCCAAACGAACCACTTATTTCTCACCTAAGTTCTAGTTCTGCAATGTCTTTCAATGGTCAAGAAATTCTTGCCGCCCTATGGTATACAAGTTGCTTCATTCATTGAAACAACCCCGGTATCTGAAGAAAGGATGGTGGCATGCCACGTGACAAGAGGCCAACTACCGAGTTTGAAGATATAGGCAAGTACCCTGTCTCATATTTTATGGGTCTGGAATCTAGCATTTTTTTTTTCTCCCGCTAGTCATTATAGCTACTCTATTCTATTTGTTTTTCACACTGATCCTTCGTCTTTGTTTATATTTAAAAATACTGTTTTACTTTCAGCTTAGTTTGCTGTCTTTTCTTTTCCCTATAATAATTTGCATGTAAAAGACTAAGGGGGGTAAGGTGTCAATATCTTGCATTCAACTGTATCACCTTTTCAATGGAATTTTGATTCACACCGTGATGCTTAGTTCTTAGCGTTTGATCCTTTACTTGCTGTGTTTAGGCTCGAAGTTTATTAGTGTATCAGTTTTACTGTAGAGTAACTTTTGTGAAATGAACTACTTCTGTACCATGCTTTGACGCTTCTACAACTTCCGCTGCTGATGGTGATTACTGCTTGGTTCAATATTCTGAAAAACAGTTAGGATATTGACTAGACAGGTGTTATGTCAGACTTGACTCTGTCTCTCATAGCATTCATTACCATTCGTGTCGCAACTGGATTTGATAAGCTACTTGCCTGGTGCGCTGAGACCTGCCTTTGGTCCGCCAAACTTACTTGTGACAACCTTCCAGCCACCCACGACTTATGAAACTAGCTGGGGATAGCGGTTTAGGGATATTGTTTGGGATAATTAGAGATATTATTTGGCTTCCTAGGGATGTGTAAATTATTAGTTTCAAGTTATTAGTTTTGTTGCTTCGGGAAGCGTCAGTTGCTTCCACTGCTAAGAGAAAATTGTACTCTTAGCTTTCAGATACTTTTTATTGGAAACTCTAGAAGGTGAAGGTAGATATCTTGCTAGAGGACGGCAACATTTACCAAGATTACTATTTAACAAAGTTTAACGTAGAGGTTGATGACTGAGAATTAGGTTGTTCTGATGCTGTATATGCATATGGTGGCCTTCATCCTTGCATCACACAGTCTCAAATAGTTACAAATACTTCTCTGGAGACATTATAGTTGACTGCGGAAAGGCTGTACTGCTATAACGGATATTGCTACAAAGTACAAATAATTGTTACGTGGTTTTCCTGGAGCCTGCCACCAACTTGAGGAGAGTACAAGTGTCAACAGAATTCCTTTCAAACATAGCTGCACAAGGCTGTTCTTCGTTTGATAGGGCTGAATATAAACAGTAACAATCAGATAGTTGAGTGTAGCCGACTCTGTTTTGTTTGAAGCATGAATGAAGTTCTTGCATCCTCAAGATTTAGATTTTGGTCTTGAGTTGAGCTGACTCTATTTTGGTCTTAGCCGGAGTTCAGTTGACTTCTATTGTCAGATGGTATGAATATTAATATTTATCACGGCGGGTTGACATTTGACTTATGTAAACTAGGTCTGGAGGAATATCATTATTTGAAGAAGTATTCAGTATATGAGCACTGGTTTATGTGGTTACCATGTATTTATCTCAGTTGCGAATTTAAAAAGGTTAGTCTAAGTAGGCTCTGTTGGATGAAAAATAGATATGGGAGTTAATTGTTTGGGGACTGTTGGTTCTTGGGGCTCTTCGTTGAGCAATTACCACATGTTTCATCCGAGTGAAGAACAGTTGGTCTCCCATTCAAAAGGACATACACTTGGCATTGAAGATGTTGATCTGTGAGGAGGATTCTTAAATTTCTTGTAGAGAGGGGAGAAACTTTAATTTGTGTGCCTTTCAAATACACTATCACCACTTGCTGCATTGTTTAATTATTTCTTTTCTATGAATGATGGTCCATTGGCACCTCTGCGTGTTTTTTGCTTAATACATTTAGTTTGAAAATGTGACAAATAAAGTAATCGTTGTGTTTCTGCTGAATAAAGTTTGTCAATTGCTTGTTATCTCTTAATTGAACTTTTTTATGTTGTGCTGCAGATGCAAGCTGGCAACTGACCTTGAAAGGTTTACGGACTGCAGGTCAATCTGATCTAGATTTTTGCGGGACTTAATGTACCTTGAGGTCGTCAAAGTCGCAAAATATATCTAGGATCAAATTGCTGATTTGTATCCTTCGTGCATTGATTTCACTTTCAGAATGCCAACAACTAGTGAAGGATGCTGCCCCTTGCAGTGTCTCATAGCCTATACGTGCGATGGCTATCAATTCCGTACAAGCCATGCATGAAAAAGTAGTATCTTTGGCTGTGAAGTCTTTCAACCTGCATGCACCTACTTTTCATCAAAATGGTTAAACTAGATTGGTATAGCCAGAGGAATGGTTTTATAGAATATGGTGGAAAGAAAAATAAAAATTCCCGTTTTCAACGCTTATGTTACGGTAGACGTTTGTGGCTTGTGCATAAGATACAAAATTGCGAAACATTTTAAAAGCAGAACTTTGGTACTCACAAAGTTAGTGATTCAGGTATTGTTAGTATAGCAGAACCCTTGTATTATTTGTTAAAATCTCTGTTTGAAGACATGATTTACCTTGACAAGATTTCCTGTCTTAGACTAGGTTAAAACATCTTGGACCGATATATGCTTTGTTTGGTTGATATTTTGCAATTAGAGGGTTAGTTCCACCTTGATCCTCGAATTTTAAACTGTCTCAATCCGTCTACCTATTATTTCTTTTTGTCCACTTTAGATCTCTGCCATTAGTGAAGCGTTAATAAAGGAAAAATGAAAATGCACGTGTTAATCATGTGCACAGTAGTTGTCTAGTGCTTCTTAAGTTTTAAAGAGAGCAGCCACAAACCGATGACGAGTGAACTCAAACTTCACAGATTGTCTTTTTTGTTTAATTTTGCATAATGCTTGGATATAATTGTAAATATTGGATTTTTCACTTTTATACACCAAAAGCAAGAACATAAACATTTTCAAGCAATGCCTTGAAAACTGTAAATCGCGGAGGTTTCTCAGCGAGCTAATAGGTGGTGGCTTGGCGGGCATAAATTCAGAGAAATGACATCTGGATTTTTGCAAATAAAAGCACCTGAACCCGAGATGGTGGACCGAAACCAGCTTTGAAGTCAGCGTTGAAGTGAGCTTGAGAAAGCTTAGACATGCCAACGGATGTCCATGAAATGCCTTCCCTGGTTAAGGTGTTGCCTTCTGCTGTGTTCCTGACAGCGGCTGAACTAAATGCTCTGAGTTGCTCTTTGTGCGGTTCGGCGAGCAAAAACCATCGGAAACGACACAGTTTTTTTGGCTGCAAATCCCCTTTTGACCTCGTCAATTGTTGTTCCCATAGCAGGGTGTTAAATGGGACAAGGAGAAACGTTAGGTAGGCGGATTGGGATGATTTGAAACTCGAAGGCCAAAGCGGGACTACCCTATTGTTTGAAGGCTAATGGTGATATTAAACTTTTTTTTTTCCCTCTTTAATGGTAGCTAACAAATCAGTTGCGAAATATACATAAAGATCTGAGAGACTGCTTTGTCTCGCAGAACGCCCGTGGCAATTGAAGAAGCTTCAACGCAAAACAGTACGCTATAGCAGAATCCGGGGACCGATAGACTTCATTGGTATGTTTTCGCTCATCGTGTAGAGCTGACGATGATTTTTCAGTCTTCGACTTCAGTGTTGAAGATGAAGCTGGGAAACAATGTAGTGATATCCCTGGAAAATGAAAACTACGTTAGTAAAAGTAATGAGAGGCACAGAGAGATCCAAACCGTAGCGGTATATCCCAGAATGTGACATTCAAGTAGTCATAGGATATAAACTTTTGGGTTATTTATCTCTTTATACTTTATATCTTAAGTTTATTCAAACATTATATTTTGATTTTAAATTTCATCGAATTTATACTTTCATATTAGATTTAATACATAAATTTATATATTATTTTGGTCAATAGTAAGTTGATTCTGACCTTTATTCTTAAGTATATAATAGAGAAAAATCAAAACTTTTGAAAATTTTAAAAAAATAAATATAAAAACACACAAAATACTTATTTTTAAGGTATTTTATACATTTTTTACTGTCGCAAATCCTAGTATTAAGTTTCTTTAAATTTGAAAAGCTTTCTTCTTTTTAAATTTAAAAGTATCTTAGGTAGTTATTTTAAGTCAAATTGAATATTGATTGAAAGAAGGTATAAGTTTATGTATTAAATTAAATCTGAATGTATAAATTCGATAAAATTTAAAATTCAAGGTATATGTTTTGAGTCCACTTAAATAAAAAGTATAAAAGATAAATATCACCAAGTTTTTTGGTCCAAAAGCGCAATGACGTTAAGAATATTTTATTTTACAAGAAAATGATTTGAAAAAAAAAAAAACATTGACAATTAATTAATAGATGCGGTCATAACGACATTAACGGTAAAGTAAAGAAGCAAACAATACATAACTTTAAATAGGGAAGTGTCATGTTCTTGAGGAGTTTTGGATGGCGAAGAACAAAAGTTTGCCAGTCATCTTTGTTAATTTTCCCATCATTGTCGGCATCAGCAGCTGCAAATGTCTGAGCAAGAAAAACTTTTCAGTGCAAAAAGAAAAAAAAATCAAAACTTGGATATACAAAATTATATAAACAACGAGAAAAACCAGAGTATTGAATAAAAAAAAAATCAAAACGTGGATATACAAAATTATATAAACAACAACAAAAACCAAAGTATTGTTCTGGTATAATCTTTTGCCTTATCAACGATGCATTCAAGAGTTTCCTCTGAGACCTGCACGCCGGATTCCAATAAAATGGCAACTACCATTTGCTTCACCTGAAAGCACCATAACCATGTAGTTTAAAAAAAAAAAAATTGTTGTTTTCATCATCATAGACTAACTGAAACATTTTCTGAAGGAACCAGAATAGGCGCAAAAATCAAGAGAAAACTTAAGGGACTTTTGGTATTATTTTTAAAATAGATAGAAATGTTTTTATTTTAAAAAATGAAAATTTTTTAAGAATTGTGTTGAGAGTGTTTTTAAAATTTTTTCCTTAAAAAACATGCGAAAATATTTCTAAAAATTCTAAGCACAAAAACAAACGGGCCGTCAGGAAATCCATTAAGATCATCACATCCATATAAGGTACAAAAGAAGGGAAAGAAACAAAGATCGCTTTCTATACTGTGGATTAAAATAGGTATGACATAATGTTAAAAGAAAAACAGTTCCAACACATCAAGATACATACTTCTTCCCGTTCGATAAATCCAGTTTGCCTCAAGTCATACAACCGAAACGTGACTGCATGCAAACCATAGGGGGGACAATAAAACAATGTCTTAGACATCAAAATCTGAAAATAGCATGGCGTAAATTTAAATGAAGGTCGGTTTCTTGAATACTCACAATCAATCTTAACTCCTAGAGGGGCATTAGGATGGAATATGCTGAGCGCATGGACAAACTCCTCAAATTCAATAACGCCGTTTTTCTTTTCATCGAAAAGATCAAAGACCTAGGACACATTCGGGTCAGATTTGAAAGCAACAAACAAATGTAGGTAAACGTATGGGGCCATAAAGCAGTTATAGATTATGCAGCTCAAAGTGAAGGAAAAAGAAGAAGAAGACTGAGAAAAAAGAGGATAAAAACTAAATGTAGTGTACCAAGTTTCTCATAATTGACTCCAAAATCCTTGGTCGCCAAACGAAAGTAAAAGAAAAGAACAGAGTAACATAAAATTTTGAATTAGAATTTTAGATGTCCTAGAATATCAATTACCCTTATTTCTAAAATAGAAAAAAAAAAAAAAGTTAGATCTTATAAGAAAAGATGTTCTTTCTTCCAACTTCTGAAGATCAAAACGTAAAAGAAAATTGTTCAGAAAGAGAATAGGATTTAAAGTGCAAGCAACAGTGATAGCGAGCAAGTAATATGTCTGGAAAAGATTAAAGAATCGAAGAAATACAAGTCAAAACCTAAAAAGACGTCCCTTTATCATCATTAATTTAACCAATGACAAAGTTAACTTGGAGGCCAAAAAGAGTAAAATCATGTCATACATGTGTCTGAAAAAAAGAAATTTGTAGCAGGACAATATCATAATCAAAAAAAGAAAAAATTAATCTCAGCAGATGCTCCATTAGGCATTGTTTGACATCATTAAACAGAATGAATTCTACATCGAGAATATAAAAAAAAAAATAGAGTTGCCCAGTTAATACTTACCCTATCCAGAAAAAGATTTTCACCCACCACAGTCTTAAGTAGTGCCAATTTGAGCTCTTCCTTCATATCAGAAACTCAGGAATATGATTAAAGATACAAACTTTAAACATGCTTAGCAAATTATTAACTGATACTTTTAATCCAAGAGATATTATGAATTGCTAAGAACTCCCAGTTACCTTATGAATTAGGCCATCGTCTATAATTGAACTACTCAATTTCTTGAACAGTTCGCGCAAGGCCTCCACATCGTTCACACTAACTGCGAAATTCAAATGCAGAAAAACCAAATCAAGAAAAATCTCAAACCTAAATCGAAAAATTAAAATTAAAAAATTGAAAATAAAAGACGAACAAGGAGAATCGTTAGCGAGACGAACGACATCGTCAAACTTGTAAGAGAAGCAATCTCGTGGACCACGACGGTGGTGACCGAAGCAACGGGCGAAGGTGAAAATCAAACCCTCGAGAAAGTTAATCAATGGCGTCATGATCGCGCAAAGAGTCTCGCCTGCCGCCGGCGAGCTCGAACTCTTACCAATCCCGTACACAGAGAAAAAGTTCAAATCTTGAGATCACAACAGTTGCCAAATGGAACAAAATTTTCTGTTTGGCTGGAGAGAAAATAGTCTGTGCGGAGAAAGAAAGTACCATGGAGCCGAAACCGGTGTTAATGGCCGTGCGAAACTGGAAATTACGTGCGATGAACTTGCGCCTCTGATTCATTTTCGTGACTAAATTTCAAGCTTTCTGTGCTTTCAGCTCAATCAGCTGCAAAAGCAAAAACAGGGAGAGACGGAGAGGGGGCTAAATGGAGGGAAGTAAATTTTCATACCACGTATAATTATTTGGTAGAGCATAAACTATTATTTTGTTGATATTTTTAGTATGATGTGATCCAAATGTAAAAGTGATTTGACAAAGCCATCATAATTCCCAAAACAGGATTTTAGGCCTCACCGTGTAAACGAGTTCAAAGTTCAATCTTATAATTTAAACTGAAGATATTGTAAAGATTTCATGTAACAAAATATTGTATAATATAAAATTTTTTATATGCTGTAGCATTCGAGTCTTATTTTCAAATTTATGTGAGTTAACAAAAGAAAACATTGAGGCATGGGTCAAGTTACGTAATGTTTCATATTTCTTGTGACAACTGACAAGAGGGCCATTTTCTGAATTAAGAAAGGACAATAATTGAGAAAGAACTCGACAGCCGATAATTTGCTTTGCAATAATTTAACGAACGACTATTGAAGGCGATAAAGAAGAAGATAGAGGCTAACTTGAGACCATGTTGATCAATAAAGAAGGAGACAGAGGCTAACTTGAGACCATGTTGATGTTGATGTTGATGCCGGGTTGCATTGAACGCGTTTACTTAGAAAAAAAATAAATTTATGCTTGTTCTAACTATATTGTTGCAAGTGTTATAATAGGAAGCTCTCGTATGTTATAGTATAAAATTAAAATAGACTATAGTTTAAAGCTGTTATATATTAGATTAAATTGATTTCAACTGTGAGAGTGTTTGATAACATAGTTAGAACTACAAATTAGAATCAAAATACTATAACATGCGATAGCTTTACACTATAACAAACTTTTAATTTACACTATAACATGTGAGAGTTTTACACTGTACTAATTAAAACTTATCAGTTGCAATTAGATTTACCAAACAAAACCTATATAATTTTAACTGATTTTTTTATCACACCCTTGGATCTATCATGTTTTAAAAAATAAATGATGTTAGGAATCTCAAGTGTGAACTAATGCGCGTAATTGTTTAAAAAAATCACAAGAAAAAAAAAAATTGATGAGCGCAATCTTATCGATGTGCCACGTCGCCAGTCAGTGGATCTGGTGAATCATCAAGCCATTATCTATTAATATAGTATGCAATCATTGCAATAAAATAAATATCATTATTTATGACCATACATTCCGTAATTCCCATTTATAATCCCTTCGTTATTATCTCAATGGGCCCATTAAACTTGTACTTCGGAATTCAATTTCTTGAAAACTTGGCAATCTCTATGTACAATCTTAAGTTCATCAATCTTCCAATTAAAATTCCTAATCACCCCATGATTATATTTTGTATTCCCATGTAAATGAAGGATTATTATGTAGTGAAAATTAGGGGTAAGACTTTCGATCTCTGCCGTTTGATTGGAGTGCTAGTGTCCGGAAAATGATTATAATCTTCTCCATCGAAAAGATCCTCAATTTTACCATCTTGTGTCATACTAATAGGATATGTCACAAGGGGAACACCTTCCATGGCAACCACTTCTTCGGATTTGTAAATGTTCCATATTTGGCCTCCACTGGAACACATTCTAAGCTCTGGGGCTCATGGAATGTGTCGTCTGCGAGCCCGGTGTGCTCGTACCACAATGACATGGGAATGCACGGATGTCCGGGGGGCTTGTCTTGGTGATATTGTTGTTTTCGCTGCCATTTTGATCGGTTTGATAGCAACCGATAGCAATCTCGGTGTCTTGTTGGCCATCCATGGATCAGTGGTTTATGTTTGCAGATCCTATGAGGAGGAATGCGTCGTCCACTGAAATAGGTAAAATGTGTAAATTCATCAATGAGCGCATGTTATAAATTTATTTCAGAAAGAGTGGGTGTTTTATGGCTGAAATTAAAGAAACAGTGTGCTATGCGGTCCGATTGATGCTAACAATTATACGTATGGATGTGTAGTTTTCTAATACTACTATCTATGGGTTCATCCACTACTGTCCCATTTAACCAAAAGACTTGCCAAAATGCATTGAAAAAGAAATTAATAACGATAGCTCACATCATAAATCTTTTCTTATTTTTTTTTTATAAAAAAAGCAAAAAAGCATGTCATTCTATAATGATGAATGCCAGTACAAAAGGTTAACTAACACCGTTATAATTCAATTGCAACTTAATAACTTAGAGTTCTCCACCAAGTATGTGTCTTTTTTATTAGTTTTAAAAGTTTCTCTAGAAAGTACTCGATTACATGTTTATTAATTTATAAAAATCTAGCCCTGAAAGTTTCCATAAAACATATCTTTAATTCGATACTCTAACTAATCTTACAGTTGTAACATTTTTCGTTCACTAATGAATCATAGTTTGTATATTCGTGTATAACCCTGAATGTTATGTGTGTGTGTATATGTGGTGACATTGACGTACCTATCATGAGCTTAGAATGCACATAAATCATGAACCTCCTATGCTACTGCGCGTTCCAATAATGCGAACCGGGGTTGAGGAGAATGCGGCGCAACATATTCACCTTCCTTCTCAATCTCCCTATTTGCAAGGCAAAAGAAGTTCAAGTAATCCCTCAGATTACTCCCCTCTTGACCATTCTCCTCCTCAATCGCTTCTCCTATCAACCCATACATCATCGCCATCGTCTTCCTCGTCCAATGCAATATATGCCCAACACTCTCACTCTCCGGCACGCCCTCCAGCCACATCGGAATCAAAACATACACCGCGAATCTCTCCTTTGCCTTGATCTTACTCACAATCTTACGAGCAATATCAATTGGGATCAAATTCTCACACCCACGTTCCCTGTCTCTCTCTACCAAAAGTGACACCGTCCAATGAAAATATTGTTTCTCTATGTATATGAACTTGTCCGCTTTCCTTATGGCCTCCACGTAAGCGTCGTGTGTGCTTCTCTCAACGGTCATTTTCCTCATCATCTGGGTGGCTGACATGTGGTCTAAACACTTGGACTCTCCAGTTTCTATAATTCATGTCGTTCGTGTAATTCTTTGAGTAAGTGTTGTTAATGCGCTTTGATAGTGTACTAGTTGGGACTAACAAAGAAGGGTCTAATTGTTTGGACCTTCTTTGCTCAAAATTGGTTAAGATGTCACAAGCTGCTTCGCCCGTTACACAAGCGTCGGAGTCATGCCAAGGCTCTCTAGGCCCGCCTTTTTGAAGGCTGGCGCCGGATATGTTGGTTTGGTAGAAATCTGAGCAATGGGATTTGGTGTTGAGGGTTCGGAAGAGGGAGTGCTGCTCGGGGTCGTACCGACCATCACAGAGGTCTAGTCCGCCGATGAAGCTCATGATTTCGCGGTCATTCGGAGAATTTGCGATGCTAATGTGGGACTTGGTGCCTACGGTTATGGTCTTTTGGTGGTGGGAGAAGATTGTTGGGAACTTGTTGTGCAGTCTTGGACACAATTTGCACACCACTTTGGTGCGTTTGAAGTAGGCCAAAGCATCTTCGTTGTGGGTTCTCATTAGTCGTCTGTTCTTGATTAATGTTAAGGAGGTTTTGTCGTTCCAAAGCATTACTCTCACCACCGTACCTTCTTCGGCTTTCCGCTTCAGCAATTCCCCTACCTTCACTCTTCTTGCATGTGGGATTTCCGTTCCAGAATCCGTAACCTAATCGAAAGGAGAAAATATAAAAAAAATAATGAATATATGTTATAATTAACATATTCATATGTGAATAGCACATATTGAATAGGTTATTTTGATTCGTGCTCAAGTACGTAATATTGTTTCAAATATCTTTTTTGTTCTAATCATTAAGTTTTAAAATTGTAACATACAATACTAATTAAATTTAATATAAAAAATAACGCTATATTAAAGAGTAATTTTGCTGTATAAATGCTCAAATTTAATATGGCATTAGAGAAGCGTGTATCCGTTGGTAGCTTCACTACAAAGAAGGACAATAGAAAAAGTTTATTGGTTTTTGCCTTTACACTATTAGAGGGTGTGTCCCAACGTTGTTTCTTTATAAAGGGCAAGTTTGATGCTGCAATTAATGAAGCCACCCAAAAGCTTGGAAAGCAATGGAACCGGTTGGCGGTAGGAAAAACTTGCGAGATTTTCTATAACTAGTCTTTAAGGCAACCTTTGCTGATCTATTACAAGTTTTAACGTCAAGTTGAAGTCTTTTTAGTCGCAACTTTCCTTGCCCCATAATTGTGAATCTAAGTCCATTAGAATTAGATTATACCCAATTTATTAGTCATCCAAACAATGGCCGACCCTTTTACTGATTTGAGTCTGACTATATAGTCGACATTGACAAATTTGGCGAAGCATGAACATGTACAAATTCACAAAATAAATGTCCCTTTAGTGAAAAGTTACACGTAGTTTTCAGTTATGAACATACAATAAAAACTATATAATTAGCAAACACTATATGAACTTTGTTAGTACGTGGGTTTAGAATGACGTGTTTATTAACTTTGTGATTTATGGTTTAACGGTAGTTTTAAACTGGTATTTGAAATATAAAAGTTTAAAATGAGAATGAAACGCCACATCAGCTTTAAAACGAGTACTTATGTTTGAAAAACTATGATTAATAAAAAAAATGAGAATGAAAATGGTTTTAAATGTTGAAAATAGTTTAAAACAGTCAAAACTTAAGGGAGTTAAGTTCTCAAAACTGCAGTTTAGTCTGTTTTAAATTATTCTCAATGATTTAAAACTTGTGCTTAACAAACGGCTATTTTTGTAGGCCCATAGATTTAAAATCACTTAAAGCATTCTAAATATGCGCATCAAACAACACATAAGCCTTCACATATATCAAAAATCCATGAAGAAAACACAAATAGTCTGCTTAAAATTATAGTTCAAATCATAAAATTGTGATTCTAATTTGTTTTGCTATAGTATTTTTTTCTGTAAAATTTAAATTATAATTTTATGATTTAAATTATATTTCTAAACTGCTTAAAAATAGTACTTTCTGTCCCCACGTGTTATGCAAATACAACAACATTTTGTTCCTTTATTTTTTCCTCCTTTTTCTTGGGTTAACACGGTGGTCGCAATTGAATAAACATGCCTTTTGTTTTCGTCCGCTCGGTTTCCAGTTTGGCCGAGGAAAGTTATTTCTAGACTCAAAGATCACTTTCATCATTTCGTATCCCAAAAGCAATCCTTGAACTATGATATATAGAAACAAAGTTAAATAGAAGATGCTTTGAACTCTCAGTATATTTTACTTAAATGAGGTAATTAATACTAATTCTTGAGTTAGCTGATCTCACTTTTTGCCACACGAAATCTCTAACAGGTTGACACGTGTATCATGGGAACTGTAATTTAACACTATTGTACGCTCTTTTATACTCGTTATACACGCAGCCACTTATATACATCGGTTTAAAAGCATATTTAATGTAATGCTAAATTTTAATATTAACATCAAAGATTGATATTTATTTAAGAAAAATATCTTTTCAATACAATTTTATGTATGTTGAATTTGATATATATTATATTTAGCATATATCAAAGTTTAGTATTTGATTGTTTATTGATTGATGTATTAACTTTTTTACATAATAATTATAATATTATCATTTTTAATTATTTAAAATTTAAAATATTACTTTTATCTAGTTCTTTAGTTTAAATTTATGATAAAAATAAGATATATCATTTGAAATTATATGATACAATGGAGTATTAAGTAAGGCAACATTGATATAACATTTATATTCATAATACCTTTTGGTCAAATATAACATTTACATTAATATCTTAACACATAATTCCTTGATAACGTGCTAGAACTATTTGTCTAACTAAAGCCTTAACTACCAACAACGTGTTTGGCATGTTAGTTTTAATCAAAACTTTTTATTCATATACTCACTCGTATATGAAAACTTTTATATTGTAGCTGTTTTTATTTTATATAATAGCATGTAAAAGCTTTACAATTTGTTTTTGTTCAAACTAAACCACTATACCAAACACCTCTTATAACTATTTATGTGTTCTTATGGTATTTATCCAAAGTCTGTTTTTTTTTTTATTTAATTTTTAAGAATAACCAAGCCTAACTAAATACAATCGGGTCAGGTCAGCTTAAGTTCGTCACACTCCAAAGACGGCCCAACCAAACAGAGAAAAAATTCTAGAAAACTAACATAAATGATAAATTTTGTACGAAAAAAGAAAAATAAACCAACCTTACACTTAGCAATAAAATAATGAGAAGTTAATTGTCGTTTAACGACAAAGGGGAAGGTTAAACTAACAAAATCGATCAAAACTCATTAATTTTAATTTAAACAATATAAAGCTTTTTATGCATTACAATATAAGGTAAAAATATGATATAACGTAAAATCTTTACATATTATTTTACTTTCAATTTAAACTTGCTTGTTAAACACCGTCTAATTGCCCCTTGAGAATGAACATAAAGGCAAAAAAGTTAATTCATGCGGAAAAAGAATACAATAACAAGATGGCATTGCACAAACAGAGGCGCCAGAATCAACTAGTAATTTAAATAGAGATCTCAAAAAAGAAAAGGAAAAAAAAAGAAAAAAACACAGTGCTTTGTTTTTTCTTTTTGGTACATTTGCTTTTATTGACAACAACAAGGGCTTACAACCATCAATCATAAATCATCCTCACTGACAAGAGTTCAATTTAAAAAAAAAAAAAGAAGATCCTTTTCTTCTTTTTTTTTTTTCCTCCTTTTCCATCCTCAAAAACCCAACTAAAATTGAGATGTTTCTGCCAACATGTCCACGCTTCCACATGCAATAGAACTAGATACTTAAAAGCTGAACGAGGTTAATTATACTCTGCGTCGCGCTTCACTCTAAAGATCTCCATTGTCCAACGTGGCATCATGACACCTCCAATGATCACCTGACGTGTCTCAAATCGTGTGTAAAAAAATTTCAGCTGCAAGAATCTTTTCCGCTCTAGGGCACAACAATGATGACTTTGTAGAATAAATAATTATCAATAAAATAATAAATAATAAAAAAAATTCCAAAAAGGCGATTGACGACTTTTTTCAAGTAGATACCGCCATGCCGCGTGCCAAGCTGGCCGGCCTCGTTGGTATCTAACCGTCGCGTTATCATTAACGTCCCCACAAGGCTTAATGTGGTCTTATCCACACACGAGTCCCACCTTGTCAGTTGTTTGCGGGTTGTTGTAATTGTCGGGGTCTCCACAGTTAGTGGGATGACACAAAACAACTTTTAACATTTTCTTTTTCTTTTTCTTCAAGGAACTTCGCTCAAATTTCCGAGGGCAAAAGAAAAAAAGATAAAAAGAAAAAAGAAACTGCATTATGCATGACATAGCACGATAACTAGACTGTACTGTTTTCAAAAAGCTTAATTTAATAATTATAAATAGTTGAAGGACAAATCTAACCGGTAAGACTCGTAGTTGAAATTTTGTGGTTTCAACCTCGTAATGTAAAATTTTCATATTATTTATAATTAATTATAAGCTCAAACACCCTATTAATTTGTAAGCAATATAGTTAGTTAGCTCCAATCTAATGTGTATTTCTGTTGAGCAATAAGTGAAATTGTGAATTGTACATGCTAAACGCTTTGGGCATGTCCATTTCATTTCTTGTTTTTGCTCATTCTCTCTCTCGGAATCAACATGATAAAGACAGTTTGAGTTTGGAATCAAATCCTCACACAACAATCATAGACAAACCCTCTTCATTTTCGAATCATGAAATGACTAGTTACTATACTCGTGAGAAAACCAACGAAAACAAGACAAGTACACACTACAAGCAAATATATTCTCGCGAATAAATGCCCTAAAATTCTTTCCCTACCAGAAATCGACATAATTTTTCCCCTTTAACACCAAAATTTGTTCAGTAACTATTGTTTTATTCTAAAGTTTGAACCACAAATTAATGGAATGTTTGAGACATAGTTAAAATCAAAATATTTTAACATGTGAGAACTTTATACCATAATAAACTTTTGTTTTACACTGTAACATATATAGTGGTGAGAACCACGATTCTCACCACAAACTTAGTTATAAACGGTATATAGCTCTCACATGCTACAGTAACAATAAAAAAAATTCTATTGTGTAAAGCTTTCACATGCTACAATAAAAGTGGTTCTAACCAACAATTTCCACCACCTTCCAAACACTTAAGAGTTTTACACTATTTTTATTATAACTTATTACTTTCAACTATATAAACCTTTTTTATATTATATTCTCTTAAAAAATTGAATTTCTGTTAAAATTTATAACAAAGCCTCATAATTACTCTCTTTTTCTAAATAATAATTTTTTATTCCAAATTAATTTACAATTAATATATATATTTTTTTGCATAACAACTCCAAAACCAATTCCTTCACCAACACACACTATTATAAGCCCTCATTTATCTGTTCCCATCAAAATTCCCAACTTTCCAAGCTTCCCTCTTTCAGTTTCCTCCCAAACCAAACAGGGTCAAACTCAAATTCTTCAAATTCCCCAACCATGACCAATTACGGCACAATCCCAACGTCGTCGTCGCCGTCGACGAACCTCGAGTACGTCTCACGCGCTAAGGAGCTGATCAAGGCAGGCCTCGCCACGCGCCGCCCTTGGAAGGTGATGTTCAACGTCCGCTCCCTCGGATTCCCGCCGAGCTTCGCGGAGGCGATCCACCGCTTGAAGACGAACGCCGCCTACTTCCGCATGAACTACGCCATCATCGTCCTCGTGATCCTCTTCCTCAGCCTCCTCTGGCACCCGATCTCGCTCATCGTCTTCGTCGTCATGATGGCCGTCTGGCTCTTCCTCTACTTCCTCCGCGACGAGCCCCTCGTCCTCCTCAACCGCACCATCGACGACCGGATCGTCCTTATCGTCCTCGCCGTCCTCACGGTCGTCTTCCTCCTGCTCACCCGCGCCACCACCAACATCCTGTTGGCGCTGCTGATTGGCGCCGTCGTGGTGGTAATCCACGCCGCCATCAGGAAGATCGACGACCTGTTCTTGGACGAGGAGAACGCCGGGTTGTTGACCGGTGTCGGCGCTGGATCTTCTTCTTCTTAAACCTGATCATCTAGAAGTTTTTTCTTCCTCTTATTTAATTTTTCCTTTTTTCTTTTTTACTCTGTAATTTCCTCGGGTGTTAATTGAAGTGGTAATATGTATCAGTAATTAATTTTTGTTTTTTGAAAAAATTGTTGGCCAATATGTTGTCGTTCTTCTTCTTCTTCTCCTTTTTTGGCTTCTTTTTTTTTTTTTTTTGAGTCATTTGACTGGGCGTTCGTATGTTGGGACCGTATGGCATTGGCTGGTCGATGTCGTTTTCTTATGTGATTTATCATTTAAGGCCACTTCTTTGGACTCTGCTCATCGGGTGTCGTCTTCGCCACGTAATGTCTTATGATTGGTGTTGTACAAATTTGTGAAGAATTCATGCTCTCCAACGGACAATAACGACCTTTTGATTTATTTTTTTTTCGCATTTACTTTTCAATTGATAAAACACGGTAGAAATGTAGGTATTTTCATGTTTAATTGATGTGCAAATATCAAGTTTTGACATTATAAAAACACTCTTCAATGTATCGACAATTTTATGTCAAATTTGTCAAATGTTTAACTTAGTTGACAAATTCACCATCAATATTGACTTATATGGTGTTTGGTTATTGGTATCTAATAATAAACAGTAAAAACTATAACATGCTATGATAAAAAGTAAAAAGTTGCTATAATATAAAGCTCTCACATGTTTAACCAAATTTGATTTTAATCATTTATTCTAACTATACTTCCTAAACACCCTATTAGTTGATACATTAACTTTTTATTCCGATCAATACAATATTGTTATTTTCTTTTTCAAGGGAACTATTTTAATATAAAAGTTTAAATACTTCTACAAATTTTAAAGTTTAATAATATGACAAAATATAGTTATAATTAGGACTGGCAATACGGGTTATGATATAACAATACGACACGAACCTCACACCTTTTTTTTACAGGTTATGGACAAAAAATTAACTACGGGTCATTTTAGCGTCAATCCAAAACTGACCTATCCAAAAATTGGTCGTGTTCAGATCAACCCACATGATATTAAAATGACTTATTTGATCTGCGATTAATTATTAAAATATTTTTTAAAATATTTTCTCCTATTATAAAATATACCAATAAAACAAAACCCTAGCTCACTTAAGCTCAGACCAAGCTTCAAACTAAATTGATTTTAACTCTTAAACAATAAGAAGATGATTTTATCTTGATCACTTGAGACTAATATTTTGTTACACTTGTTATTTTGTTGGATGTTTTTAAAATTTTTATGACTTATTTTGTTGTTGTTATAGTATAGAATTCATTTGATTTTGAAAAATTTTGTTTTATGTATATTTTTAAACCATATTAGTGTAAATTCAAAGCCAAAAAGGTCACAGGTTAGTACGGGTTAGTGCGGGTCATTGACGGGTTGCGGGTCATTGACGGGTACTGGTCATTAACGGGTTGTGGGTCATTAGTGTTTCATAGGTTGCATAAGGAACTGGTTAGTATGGTCGTGTTCACGTCAACTCATCTCAGAACAAGTCGTGTTATTATTGAGATTTCTCAACCCGTTCGTGCCACAGATCGGGTTAGTGTCAAGCAAGTTTAGGTAAAATTTGAGCCTTGACCCAACCCGAACCCAATCGAACGACACGAATTACCACCCCTAGTTATAACATTTTATATAGTGTTATCTATTGGAAAAAATTACACATGAAATATATTATTTTTACTTTTTAATTAATGTAACAGTAACATTGACATTTATAATAAATGGCCCAACGATTAATATTTATAGCTAACAAGGTATGTTTTCATACTTAATATGCCTTAACATTAATTTTAAAGGCGTTAGAAAACAAACTTCATTCTTATAATTTATTCTACCAAGAAAAAGATCTCGTGAATTTATAATATGAACTTTTACCATAACCGATCCAACATAATACAGGCAGTGGTGAAGGTAAATGAGGCCGAGTGGGGACAACCACCCCTATTGACTTTTTAAAAATCGAAATTTGAATCTTTAAATTTTAATTTTTTTATTATATCCTCACTGAAATATTTCTATTGACTTTTAGAGCATCTCTATTGTAATGTTATAAGGATGTGTTAATGTCAAATTTTGACATTTGAGTGTACAACACTCTCCAATGCAATGCTATTTTTATACCAATTTTTTATATGTTATACTTGGTAATGAATTTGCCATCAAGTTTAGCTCATATGATTTCTATTAGTTGATACATTAACTTTTTTCTTTTGATTATTATCACATTGTGACTTTCATAGTATTTTAATATTAAAGGTTTACTTTTATAACTTTCAAAGCTTAATAACTATAACAAAATATAGATATAATATTAAAAATAATATTAGGCATCGGAGCACAAAATATTTTCACAAAATAGTACATCAACTAGATATTTTCACACTTTTGATGAAAAATATAGTATTGGTATTGATATTGATATTGGAGATGGTCTTGCCGTTTTTATTTTATTCCTATATTTCATTTAAGAAAATACTTTACTCATTTTTACTCTTGAGCTATTATAACATGTTTTATGACACTTTATATGTTGGATAACATCACATTTATACAATGCATATAAAGTTTCTTTGATCAAAGACCGAAATATTCTTAACATTTTGTAATTTTTATCTTTTCTTATTACTTTTCACATTTATCAGGGGTGTTTAAATCTATTTTGTAGTTAAATAAGGCGTTGATAGAAAAAAAAAAAGGATAAAAATAAAATACATTTTTAAAATTTGAAAATATAAATGTAATACAATCTAACATACAAGTATGGTTTTTTATATCCTCAAAATCAAGGTACAAAAGTTAAAAAAAAAAAACTATAGTAAGGTATTCCTATCGTTAGTAAATATTTCTAAACATTAGATTTAACTAAAACCACACCAAAATAAAATGTGTGTGTGCATATAATATATATATATATATATATATATATATATATATATATATATGCAAAACAAATATATATTTTTTTAGGTATTTAAGATTTCATGAAAAAGAGTCCTACTGGCTGGTAGGGCATTTTTCGTAGCCTAAAATTCTTGATATAGTTTTTTAAAAATATTGTGATATAATTTTATTATTATGTATTCTTAACCAAAAAAAATAGTGTATGCCGCCCCCATTAAAATAGAAGGCTAACTCCGCCACTGAATATGAAGAAGTGAAAAAATAACATGGCAATCACTAAACGTAATATTGACACTGGAAAGACGCAACATAGTTAATATTATTTTAAATGACTATTATGTTATAATTTTTAGTTATGTTGGATGAACTGCCATGGACTACAATATATATATGTATAATATATATTAAAGATTTCCAACTATTTATTTACTGGATATTGATACAAAGACCAAATCCATAGAATATTAAGTTGAGTTATTAAGTGGTCGAAGGCCTTGTATGAGTACACCCTACTGGATAATATATTGAAGGAAACAATTTTTTATAATTAAGATAAGTTCGAAATGGGTTTGGTATTGTTTTTAAATGGGTAAAAACATTTTTATTTTGAAAAATAAAATTTTTTTTAGAATTGTACTGAGAGTGTTTTTAAAATTTTTGTCTCGAAAAGCATGTAAAAATATTTTCAAAAAAACGAGGTATAAATTTCACATGTTATCATCATCACCCACTTCATAATGACCCAATCAATTGATTTTTTTACTGAATTTCAACGTTACGCGGCGGTGATCCCTAAACTCGAGTGATCATTCCAGATGATTATGGCTCGGTTCTACCAAGCAGGTGTTGACAACCACGTTTGAATTACAAATTTTTATTTAATTTATTGTAGTTTGGACTCTAAATTTATGGTTCAAACGGCTCTTCCAAAACACGCGACAAAAGACTTGAAGGTTCGTGCTCGGTTCGTCTTAATTTAAGGCATATAAATTGCCTTGGACTGATTTTTTAATGAATTTTTCCAATTTTCCTTTGAAGAAAGGGAAAAAGAAAAAGTAGCACTCATAACACAAACATGAGAGAAATAACGTTCGTTCTTTGTACCTAAAAAATGAGGGCATTTTATTATGTATATATTTTTGGGGCATTGATGCCCACATCAAGTCGTACGTGGAAATGCATGCAAGTTCATTATTCAAGTCCTAATATTCAAAAACTTTCAATCATTCGACGTCCATATATAAAAATGTGAGATAAAAAAATACCCTATATCCAAGTCCTAATATTTAAAAACTTGCAATCAATCCAAGTCCGTATGTAAAAAATGAGAAAAAAAATTAGATTGAAGATGTCACAATTCATGATAGGATTTCTCAGATGTATGGGTCCCCAACGTATAGTTATTTCTCATATTTTTCTTTTACATATTCATAAAATAAAAGGTTAAATTGACGTTCACAATTCTTTCAGAAAAAAGAAGGAAAAAGAGCTGGAAAGACGTGCATGATGGAAGTACGAACTTGTTAGACACGTGAAGTCCCCTGAATTTTGCGTTCTTACATGCAAAGGAAACGACATGTAGTTCTCTGTAAAACACCAAGAAAATTTAAGAACAGTGAACTGTCGTTCCTTTGAATCAAACAACAGTAAATTTTTAACGACAAGCTAAATGTCATTGTACTGTCGTTTTCAAACAACAGCCAAAATTCATCATTTTCACCTGTGTCTCGTAACTACGACGGTTTGGTAGTATTTTTAAAATATATAAAAATAGTTTTATTTAAAAAAAATTAAATTTTTAAAAAATTGTATTAGAAGTGTTTTTAAAATTTTTATCTCAAAAAATATATAAAAATATTTTAAAAAATTCTTAAAATAATAATAAACAGGCCTATTGTTTTTTTTTTTTGGTCCTATTTTGACTTTTAAACTTTAGACCATTATAGATTACATTCTAAACCATACTCTTTGTTCCATGTTTGCCCTTCAATAATAAAAATTGTTAAAAACTTAATTGAATCAACTGTGTGACTCTCACGTCACTAGAAATAATTTAGAAATTTATTTGACTAGAAATTTACATTCCAGTGACTTGTGCAGGTTGGACCTATTTTTTGCCTTATTTTTAGTCAGTTTTAAATTTATTTAGAAATAATTTCCCTAAAATTATTTTTTATTAACCAAGTACGCAAGTGTCGTATAATAATGTCAAGTCAAAAGTTTTGGTGCAGAAGGATCAAACATGAGCCATTAGCGTAATATGTGATGCAATTTGCATTACTTTCCAGAGCCAAGGGAAGAAAAGTAGCAAAGTATCAAATTAAATTTCTCAGCATAAAAAGATTAAATTAATCTTATAAGAGCTAATAAAAGATTAATTACATAACTATATTTCTTAATTTTAATTATTTTTTAATTTATCTTCGTGTTTTTAAAAACTACAAAAGCATCTTTAAAATTTTAAAAACTTAATTTAATTTCATCCCTATAAATATAAAAAATTAGACAAAACAATATGACGGCTTATAAATAATTATGATAAAATTTTATATATTAAAAATATAAAAAAATCCTAAAATAAAACATCAAATTTCTAAAAGAGATAAGTTTTATGACTTTTTTTAAATTTTAAAATATATATTTTTAAATTTTTCTCAAGAAGAAACATATATTTTATAAACAAAGTAGATTTAATTAAGAGTATTGTTATCTTATCTTATGTTTTTAAAGTTAAAAAGTTTACAAAGAATAAATTTGAAATAAGTTTTTCAAATTTAAAAGATACAATTGTAGTTTTTAAAAACAAAATAACGTATTAAGAAATAATACAAACTAAGAAGTATAATTGTCTAATTAACCCAACTATTAAATTGATATATAAGTTAAGATTAAGAGAGTGTTTAAAAAGGTGGTGGGAACCATTGGTTATAACCATTTTTACTATAGCATCTAAAAGCTTTATATATCTGTAATTTTTTTATTGTTATTATAGCATATGAGAGTTTTATACTGTTTATAACTAAGTTTGTAGTATTAAGAAATAATACAAACTAAGAAGTATAATTGTCTAATTAACCCAACTAATAAATTGATATATAAGTTAAGATTAAGAGAGTGTTTAAAAAGGTGATGGGAACCATTGGTTATAACCATTTTTACTATAGCATGTAAAAGCTTTATATATCTGTAATTTTTTTATTGTTATTATAACATATGAAAATTTTATACTGTTTATAACTAAGTTTGTAGTAGAAAGTATGGTTCTCACCAATCAGCCAAGCGGGTAAAGATGGTATCGCTGATGTACCTTACCTATTTATAACCGTTAAAAATTATAAAATAATAATAATAATAATAATTGTAACGAGATCGACGGTTAAAAAACGAAGCCTTACTGTTCGGGACCCACACCATCCGACTCGCTTTCTGATCGACTGCATACTCCCGGCATATCTCCATTTTTCAGAGAGAAACCACCTCCGCTGCCGCCGCTGTAACGAACACTGGCAGCAGCACCTCCCAAAGTCGATGGCTCAACCGCCGTACGACCCATACTACCTCCACCACCAACAGCCGCCGCCAATACCTGAATCTAAGGACCGCAACGCCATCAACACGCTCTTCGTCTCCGGCCTCCCCGACGACGTCAAGGCACGCGAGATTCACAACCTCTTTCGCCGCCGTCCTGGCTTCGACTCTTGCCAGCTCAAGTACACAGGCCGTGGCAACCAGGTCCCCTTCTTTTATTATTTTTTTCCAGGGATTTTTACTGTTTGGTCGACGGGAAAGGAGAGGAAATCGGGAAGAAAATGATCACTTGGTTTTATTTTACTTTATTTTAATTAATTTATTTTATTTATTTTTGTATGTCAGGTCGTTGCATTTGCTACGTTTTTCAATCATCAGTCAGCAATGGCAGCCCTTCATTCGTTAAATGTGAGAAATTTTGTTTTTTTCTTTCCTAATGCACCTGATAATTCGAAAGAATCGTTCTTTGTTAGTTCATTTAACTCTGGTGTTTCCCAACATAACAAAATCCGTTTCTTAGAAACCAGAAATTTTCGACAATTAAGGTTATACAATGTACTATGTGGTTGTATTACTAATCTGAACTTTGAATGACAAAGAATTAGGGTTGAGTTAGTGCTCAGTAATCAGTATTTTCCGATTCAATTACTTTAGATGTTGAATGACCCAGTTGGGAGATGGTAATGTCTGAAAGTTTGAATAATTGCTTTGTTCCATTTTTATTTCAAGTTTTTTTTCATGATCAGGGTGTGAAATTTGATCCCCAAAATGGATCTGTTCTACATATCGAACTTGCCAGATCAAACTCGAGAAGAAAACGCAAACCAGGTATATCATTACATTAGTTTATTGTAGTTTCTCATGTGTAGGATTTGAATTCATGATTTATTGTGTTTTGATTCTTGGAGCCCCCTTGTCAGACTACCTAGTTGTTCTTGTCATGCCACAGGTAGTGGACCTTATGTTGTTATAGATAAAAGAACTCATGCAGAACAGGGTAGTGATAATGCCCGTGAAGCATCTAGTGATGACGGTAATGTGTGCTTCATGCTGTAAAGTTTAGTGAAAACTAGACTTCATCATGTCAATTTCCTTCACCACTTCTTTTCTAAACGCTACTTACCATTTCAATTTCTGTGTTTCTCACATTTAGGAGAGAGTGAATCTGATGAATCATCTGATGGTGAAAACAATGATTCGGGCGAGAAGGGTGATTTAGTGACATCAAAAAGGTTGAATCTTGAAACCACTCAGAGACAACTGTATTTTATGGTGGAATATTCAATTCTATGAAATTAAAGTTCCCAATTTCCATTATGTTTATCGCAAAGGAAAATTTTGAACATGGAAAATTCCATAGCTCTCAAAGTCTTACTTGTTTGGCAATGTTGTGTTATGGCAAATCTCATAGCTCTCTAAGTCTTACTTGTTTGGTAATGTTATTTGCAGTAATGAGAGAGCAGTTGATCTGGACAATGCCGTCGCTGCTGTTAATGTATGTGAAATATGAAATTGTGCTAGAGTGGAGTGTTATTGTTGTAATTTTGAAGCTCTTACATCCCTCTCCACCTCCCTCCACTGCCTATTCAATTCTAATTCGATTGTGTGAACTTGCCATTTTCTGCCTTTTCCCTGTATTTCTTCGAGATATCAGCATTCCAAATTAAGTATCTTGACTTATTTAAATTTTAGAGTCTGTTTGAGTTGCATTTTATCGTATGGTTAATTTTGTTTTGTTGTATATTTTGGATACTAGCTCCAATTGTAGATTAACGTGCAGCACTGACTTCATGTGTTTGACTCTGATTTCGTTTTCAATTTGCTGTCTTATAAGCAGCAACCAGAAAAAACTGTTGAAGGTGGTCCATGTTCCACTCTGTTCATTGCGAACCTAGGTCCAAATTGTACTGAAGATGAACTGAAGCAAGTTCTCTCTCTGTGAGTGACTGTTCTCATCAATCCTTGACACATCTTTCTGTGTTTCCCTTTTTAGCCGTTCTAGGGAGGAAAAGGATAGGGAATCGATCCAATAATGCTCAGTTGTCTGGTTTTGATTGGTGTCTACTTTCTGTCCTTTTCCTTGGACATGAAAAAAACTGCCTTGTGTCCAACTACCACATACGATTGTCTTTATCATTCAAAGAATACTTGACTGGAAACTTGATGGCCTCATCTTGTTTGGTGCCAGGTATCCTGGATTCAATACGCTCAAATTGCGTGCCAGGGGTGGAATGCCAGTTGCATTTGCTGATTTTGAGGTATTCCAAAGCCTTATCTCCTCTACAAAATTCTCTTTATATATACATGCATACATACATACATACATATATATATATATATATGACCGCTCCATCAAATCTTAATCTATTGTTCACACCCCTTGCTTACGGTTTGATAACCAGTCCAAGGGAATGACATAACGTTGAGACATGAAAGGCTAATATTGGTATCATTTTCAGCTTCTTTAAGCTGATAAAAGCCATCTATTTGCTTCCGTTTTCATGTTTCCTTGGTGAAGAACATTAATATCTTCTTTTAAGATATTGACAGTGAAAATAGCTTCCAAACATAAACAAGAAACAAATGCAAATTGCTTGCACTTATGAAAGACAATAAGGGGACCGAGTGAAAAAGGGGGAGTCAGGGATACACTTTTTCGTGAACCTTGTTTTTCTGTGGCAGGAACTTGAACAAGCTAACAAGGCCATGGAGGAACTTAGTGGCACGATTTTGCCGTCATCAGACCGGGGTGGCATGCACATGGAGTATTTTTCTTTCTTCTCTTTAGTCTTGTATTACTCTTCTCAAAACGACTCATTTCCGTTACTATTGACTCACCTTTTTCATCTTCTTTTCTGTTTTGGTCTAGATATGCAAGGTCGAAAATGAGAAAGACATAGAAGAAACGGGGCCGTACGAAAATCGCCCTGTTTTGAGAGTAATGAGCTTCGTCTTCCTACTCCTTGAAGCTGCTGACGACTGGGAGACCGAGGACTTGAATCAAAAAACTTGTAGTTGGTGTATGACTCAACAAAGTGCTTTCCTTTGGAAAATATATTTGCTCTCCTATGCTATCAATTAGCAACATAATAGTCACAGATGGCCACTCATGTTACTTGCATCTATAATTTTTCCCAGTAAAGCCGTCTTAGAGAATGGTTAATAATTAATCCAAAGCAAGGAAAATGTTTATTAGCGTTCCGTAATACTCTCTCACGCATTTTCTCTCGTTGAAAATAAAATTTTAATTTCATCTCTTTGGCCTGAAAAATAAAGCTCTATTTTCAACTTTTAAGAGATCTCAGCGAATCCAACTAGGCAATAAGAAAGGGTGATTATTAAATTAAAGTGAGAGAGAGAGAGAGAGGTAGGTGGGACCCAAAAAATCTCAGCAGGTACATAACATCTACATCTTGTCGATTAACAGTCGAATTTTTTATAGTTGGATGTGACTCGAGGATTTTCCAATCTGAACTGCATTTTCCTTGCACCTCAAACATGCCCCCCAAAGAGACAGGAGTACGATACTTGCATTCCAGGAAAAGCTATAAAGCTATATTCATCAAGTTTTTTAATATAATCAAAATGCTAACTTTCCTTCATTTTCAAAAGAAATACAAAAACTTGATATTTTCAGCGTCTACTATACAGAAAAGCAAAATCTAGTGGCAATGGGCAAAAAAATAAAAAGCAAAAATACGAAAACAAAAAGTGGTAGATACATATTCAGCGTCGCAAAGCTACAGCCCTAATTAGGCGAGCACTCTACAGACGATCTTCACATGAAGCCCTTGCCTTGGCTCTCTCCCAAAAACCTGACCTTTAAATTCTCAAGAGACAGCTTTCCGCTGAGCTCTTCCAGCACCTCAGCGGCAGCCAGGGAAGTACTGCATTGTTGGTGCTGCTGATCCAACCAAAGGCGATCACTCTAGCTTCCCACATCGCACCCTTGCGTTGATGTGAAATTTGAATCCATAACCATGTCACCCTCTAGTATGCGAAGCACCTTAAAAGAAACACAAAACAAAGACAACGACGCAAACTTAGGCTCTAAGACTAGGATAGGAGAGGCTATAAAACACATCATGCAACAAGAAGTCGAGTTTCTTTCCACCTGCGACATGCGAGGCCTTGATTGGGGATCCCGCCGAATACACAACGATGCGGCATGCAACATACAATAAACCTCCTCCTCTGAAAATTGATTTCCTAGCCTTGGATCGATCAGTTCCTCAATTGCATAATCTTCCAATAATGGCCGTGCCTGTAATAGAAATAGATCTCGTTATCATGATAATCAACCCACAATATCTTTGGTATGAAATACCGAGCAAACTTCAATGATAAACAAACTTCAATGATAAATGTAGAACTGACTCCTTATCTTCTTACCCATTCCGTGAGACATTGCTGACCCTTGGGTCGATTCAGATCCACTGCTTTTCGGCCCGTTACAAGCTCCACCAATACCACCCCAAAGGAATAAACATCGGCTTTCTCTGTAATTTGACCACTTTGAGCATATTCTGGAGCCAAATACCTACATCACAGTGGAAGAGCTGTTAGACAACTGCAAAGGACAGTGAAAAAACGCAACAGCAAAGGCTATCATCAATGTTTACCCAAATGTCCCAATAACTCTTGTTTCCACACCAGTGTCTCCATCCGGCTGCCACCTTGCCAGGCCAAAGTCCCCGACCTTGCAAGAAAAGTAAAATCAAGACCACAACTCTATCCATAAACAAAAGACTGGCAAGTTAAACATTCATGTTATCATTGCCCCTTTATCATGTCAATTTATAAAGGTCCTAACTGCACTTATAAATATTGAGCGAAGAAAATCATTGGACACAACGATTCACATTCCAATTGTGTAGAAAAGAGATCAAGTCACTATACCAGTGGTTCAAAGTCATGGGTGATAAGGATGTTGTTTGGTCGCATGTCACGATGGACTATGCAACCAACTCTGCATTCTTCGTGGAGATATCGCAACCCTCGAGCAGCTCCCACAGCAATTTTTTGCCGTGCAGACCATTCTAGAGTCTCTCGATGTTGTCCTGTAAGCACCACAAGTTCACAAATCCAAACCTTATTTATAAGGAGCAAAATGCTGATCTGTTTACACATACATAACGGATAACAAGCTTATAACAAGTTTTCCAGTCTAGGAGGAAGAAAGTTTACCATACAAATGAGAATCCAGTGATCCATTGCATATGTATTCATAAACCAACAATCTCCTTCTATCCTCAATGCAGAAGCCAATCAGCAAAACAACATTGCGATGCTGGGCACAGCTGAGGACTTCTACTTCTGAGCAAAACTCGAGGTCCCCCTGAGAACTAGCTAGCTTGTGTTGCTTCACAGCAACGGCCTGGCCATCAGGCAGCACCCCTCTGTGAACGGATCCAAATCCTCCTTCTGCCAAGAAATTGGCTTGCGAAAAACCACCAGTAGCAAGCTCTAGCTCGGCGTAGCTGAACCACCTTGGAGGCTTTCCAAACACAGGTGCCTTGTGTTGACATATTGAACATAATGGCGGGGGCCCAGGAGGTGCATTTCTGGATAGTGAGATTGCTTCTCTTACATTTCCACTGAAATCCACATTACCTCTGTAGTTTGGCATTCCAACCACACCCTCTCTATCAGGTTTCTTGAACTGGTCTTGCAAAGCTTTGGCTGATGATGATTGGGCCTTATCACTGTATTTGTGAGATCTTTCCTCTACACGGAGTGAGGATTGGCTATGAGAGTTTAAAAAATCTGCTATCCATGGTTGAAACCTCAAACTAGCCAAGGACACGGATAAATTCTCACTTTCGGAATCTGAAGTAGCATCATCAATATCCCGATTTTCCTCGGTTATGAACGATTCCTCTTTCTTTAGATCATTTATTTCCGAAACAAAAAGTGGGGAAGTTCCTGGATCTGAATTTGACACTGATGAAGTTCCAGCTTCGGTGGTGGTAAATGGCGTTCCTAGTTCTGGACTGCTAGTTGGAGTCACCACAGGCCCTCGAACAGAATCTGAAGAATCATCCTTCTTTTTGGGACGCTTTTCAGACCACCCTTCATCGAGCTCAGAAGGTAATTGACAGGAGGATTCCAGCTCCTTCTTAGGCGATCCGTTCAAATTTAAGCGAAGAACTTTCGGTTGTGAGCGTTTCATAACCACAATGTTGCATTGTAGTTCTTCCATGCAGCGCTTTTCCTCTTGTTTAAGATGTCTGGAAAAAGACAAGTAAAACGATAAGAGAAAATCAAAAGGATAGGTTTGCCCAAGCAAGAAAATAAAGTTTATAGCAAAAATCAAGAAAATAACTTAATAGAGAACCATTACTTGTCTAGCACAACCCAACTGGCCTGAGCTTTCTTGGCCTCAACAGCAACTGCTCCACAAGGCGATCCATAGACAATATTTATCTTCACATTTATCTGTAAACGTGAATCAATATATAATTCACGGACACAGTATGAATAGAACTAAAAAACCACAAGGCATATGCAACAAGGCACTTACTTTATTTGGATCATAAACATCATGAAGCTGAAGTATCATCTGAGAGCACGAATCCGTAAAATCATACTTTTGCTCTGAAGTTGTTCCCACCTGGGACTTCCGACTGCCACTGGCACAGTCCCCTGCAAATCTCGGGAAGCCCCATAACTTTCTACCTGAAGAATTGAGAAAAGTCATAAAAGAATTGCAAACAATTCCTTTTATCAGTAAAGGAAATCAGAAATGGAAGGAACAGCCGACGATCATACTAAAGCTCAAGGACTCCGATTTATCCGAATGACAAAGGACCTAACAAACGAACATAGAGCTATTACGAGTCTAATAAATTAAAATAAATTCTGTGACAGCAAACTGTATTCAGTCAAACAAGCCGATGAACCAGGTGGAAAAAACAAAGAACACTCCTGGACGTTCATAATGCACTGCAGTACTTAACAACAAGTTGTCCCTATCTGTAACAGTATCCCCTAGCAAGTCTTCAAATTCCATCATTACCATAAGGGCCAACAATGACCAACAAATGGATTATCCCCTTCAATAAACAGGAAGCAATTCAGAGGTTCGGAGGAAAAACATTACCCGAAATTTGTGAAGAGACAACCACAAGAAGTGTAACGCAGTCCCCAGGTTGAACAACATGTGTCAGTGCCCATACAAGAGCGGTTTTGGGGATCTCCTTAGAGGCCTTAACGGCAACCACAACTTTCTCGGCCACATCGGAAGACGGTCCTTTGTGCTTCTGGTCTCGACTCATGAGCACCACAATTTTTTCTTTACTCTACCCCAATTCCTTGCTAATAACAGATACAATTCTCAAACCCTCTGAAGCTCATATTTCTAAAACTATCACAACAACCCTCCCCAACTTGGAAATATGCATAATGACCTTGCCCCCACCAATCACATTGATTCCCAGACTTGTACTACGGACATGCTCAGCGTTCTCCCTCTGGCAATTATATAAAGAAGCCCCCAGATGACAAGACAGTTTTTTTTTCTCTTCTTCCTTCAAATTTCCCGTTGCCCAAAAAAAAAATTGTTCTTTTCACCACATCTTCTGTGTATTCCTCTTCCTCTACTTAGATATAGAGCTCTGGAATGAATTTTTTCAAAGTTGGTAACAACAGCCTTGGGGGAGATGTTATTAGGTTACCCTTTTGGCTCCGAAAGCAAGATACAAGATTCTCGGCTGAAAAATCTGTAAAAGATCAAATTTCTTTGCAGATTCTGACCGACCTAGAGACCAAAGAGAATCAAAAGGAACTGTTTAGCATGAGAATGAAGGAAAAAACGCAAAGACAAGACGACACACAAGTTGAAATAGGAGACTCCCTCTGAATCTCTCATATCCACCCCCAGTCAAAAACGTTGAAAGAAACAGTTCAAAGGGGGTAAACGACAGAAAACAGAGTTTGTGAATTCTCGATCCAACTCAGATGGGTCTTTCTCCAAATAGATTAAAAAGCGTAGTAGTAGACCACAGATTCCCACAAACAAAACATCCTTTCCAAAAACTATCAAATCGTCAAGTCATAGCTCAGCTAGAGAAGACACTTTTGTAGCTTAAACCCCACTGGTTTTTTTTAGAACTTTCAAATATCAAAAATGGGTCACGTTTGAAAATGATGCTTTAGACACAAGATTTTAAATAATAATAAGCGTAAAGCGTTAGTGAGAAAAGAAGGAAAAAAAGATACCAAAACCCAACATTTCTATACAAAATTCCGTTATTCAACTTTCTCCTTTTTTCATTTCTTTTTCTCTGAGCAACCAAACAAAAACCAACGGCTTATAGAGTAACAGTATTATAATATACATCACATTACAATACAAATTACAAACAGATAAAATTGCACCAAAAAAAAAATCTCTTACCCAACAACCACCCCCAAAGAGAAAAGAAGAAAAAAGAAAAGGAAAAACAGAAAAATCAGAAAACCCAGTACCAATCTGTATTTAGAAGAGCATTTTTCATAGCTACCACCACCACCAGCGCATCATCAACGCATGACCCACCACGTGAAAATCATTAAAACCCGCGAATCTGTCGCAAACAGTTTAATCCTTTCTTAACTAAAATGTCTGTTTTAAGTTTTATATATACACACACATATAAAAACACAGCAAGCAAAAAACACCATTACCATCAAAGTAAATTACGGTTTGCCTTCGTTGGTGTTTTCTTCTTTCACATCATAGCGACCACAACACAAACTCGCCAAATAAGTACGAAAAAAAAGGGAAAACAAACAAACAAACGAACGAACAGAAAACATAGGACTTAAGAGAGAGAGGCCAAAAGAGAGAAACAAATTTAGGGTTTTCTTCAGAAACTGCAACCACAGACCAAACGCCACCTCTAAGATTCTCTGGCTGAGATAGAGAGAGATTTAGTATCTTTTTTTTTTTTTTTTGGTTCTAAGAATGTGTTTTCTCTGGTCTCTGAAAGTAAACCAATCCAAGCGAAAGAGAGGGAGAGAGAGAGTGAGAGAGAAGATATAGTGACAAACGGAAACACAGAAACAGAAAAAGGGTAATAAAATAATTAAAAATTAATGAATTGTACGACTTAAATTAAACACGAAAATTGATACTATAAAAATAAACTGGACGGCCCCGCCACCCCAGCCTGGGAGAACTCTCAGATCAGTGTCAATCAGTTTTCTTTCTTTTGCAGTGGTTTGCCGTCTGGAGACTAGTTTCCGATCATGCCCCTGAATTTATGCATTTTTACGGTTTTGATCGGTGATAATAAAGGAAAAGAGGAATTTCCTATTATATTATCATTCTTCGTTCCACTCTATTTTTTATAAAATAAATACCAAATTGATATTAAAATAGTCTCCAAAAAATTTTATTTATTCACCTCAATTTGAAAAAAAACAAAAGCATACTAAATTTAACGTGCTACCATCTATCCATGTCAAGTTGGCCTTTTTTATATAGTAAGGGTTTAATAAAAAGTAATATAAAAATAAGATAAAGTATAATATTTCAATAATATTCTTTTTAAGTGTTAAAAATGACATAAAAGTTAAAAATAAAATTACTATTTGATGTGAAAGTTATATTATTTTTATATAAAAATTACATTATTTTAAGATTATGGGTGGAGATGCTTTTAAATAAGAAAATATCTGCAATTACTTTTCTTAGAAAAAACAAAGTGAGGGAATACAAAAGGAAATAAGGAGCTTCACAAAATATGGTTTAAAAAAGAAAAGAAAATGTCTACAATTATTTCTTTCAGGGTATATATGGTATGTTATACAACTGCACCTTTTTCAATACGTATATATTTTTTAATTTAACAAAATTAGTTTCAATTAAAAACTTTTATTATTATAATATAAAACTCTTAAAATTTAAAATTTTTACATATTATAATATATTTAACTAATTGATTTAAATCAATAACCTCAGCATGACAGCACTTATAATTTTTTTATTCTTAATTTTCTCTCTGGCAAACAATCCCAACATTTTTTCCCCCTCAAAAGCTACTCAGTGATTTTTTTTCTCTCTTTTTTTTTTTTTTTTTGGGTAGAAAAGGCTTCAGATTTTTTTTTCCTCTCTCATCCACGTCAACGCGACACGTGCTAAGGTAATGATACGCTTGCGGCGTCGTTTTGGTGGTGGTGAGTGGAGACTTGGTAATAAAATTGTGGGCGCGCTAAAAAGATTACGTCTGACTTAAGGCTGTGTCTTTTAGTATCCACCAACATGATAGCCATCTCAAGACTCAAAACAGACGTGGCACAAACAACTAGGGAAGTGTCAAAGAATTTGGAGTTCGAAACAAGTGGGACCCACTTTTTCTTTTTTCATATTTTCTTTTTCTCTCTTCTCATTTGAAAGCAGAAATTAAAACCGGGGTTTTTATTCAAAACTTCAAATTAGAGTGTTATTTAACATTTAAAATTTTTAATTAAAGTTGTAAATATTATAATATATAAAAATTTTATATTGTAGTAATTTTTTTATTATAATATATAAAAAATTTATATTATTTTTAAATAAAAAATTAGTTAAAATTAATTTTATCAAACAAGCTATAAAAATAATTAACAGGGTGTTTGAAAGGGTGGTTAGAACCACTTTTACTGTAGCATATGAGAGCTTTATATTGTAACAATTTTTTATTGTTACTATAGCATGTGAGAGCTTTATACTGTTCATAACTGAGTTTGTGATGGTTTCTACCACTGTGTCAAACAAGGGCTAAAAGGACACCATGAAAGAGGAGGAAAAAGCAATTAAAACATAAAAGAAAGTTATTTAAGCTTGAGCACACGATAAATAGGTTTATGTAGGATCAACATAAATGCCCGTTGGCGTTCTTTAACCCTAAAAAAATAAAATAATAAAAAATAAAAGATGCCCTCGTTGTGTACTTTGGATTAATTAGCTCTTCACCTACCCAGGAAGTTTTATAATGAATTTGAATGCCTTAACTCAAGTATTGGGTAAATAAATGTGCTATAAATGAAGTTATTTTTAGGGTTACCCAATTAGAATAAAATAAAATAGTGTAGTAGGATCCTAGGGTCCTCAAAATTTGGGCAATTCAATTCATTGTGCTTAATTTTAGTACTAAATTTGGTGTCTCCACTTTTGGTAACATGTAGCTAGGCCTCTCATGATAGAGATATTGTCCTAAAATTGACATGAGTAAATTAACCTAATTATTTTACTTACTCTAAATGGTGTAATAATTATGCAACATTAATTGAGGGTATAATGTGCCAAATAACATTGCTTAAGCCTTATGTATTACATAATTACATTACGACGATGTTTAGTAAAATTATTTTTAATCAAAATTTTTAATTGCTACCGTGTAAACTATCACATACTATAAGTTTAATTTAAAAATTTTAGTTATAACTATATTTTTAAATGCTCTATAAACATAACGGAAATTGATTGACGGTTATAACTTGTTGCCCCATTCCTCTATTAAGAACACGAAAATTCCATTCCAAGACAAAAAAAAAAAAAAAAAAAAAACAAGCACGTTATCTCCTTTCCATAAGAAGAAATTATTACCTTAAACAGTGCTTCTAACCTATCAAATCTTACAATGAAGTAAATACAGGTGAAGAAAATACGTAGTCTAAACAGTGAAACACAGAGCTCTATGCAAAAAATCTGTATCCGTATTCATTTATGCACTTGTTATATATATATTCAAAAAAAATCAAATTTTTTGACCACTCGAAATCATGAGAGTCCCAAAACCGTGAATAAGTACAAAACCCTGCCCTCTTGTCACGGCAACTTACAATTGACCATACATAACCAGTTTTTTGTTTTTTTTTCCCAAAAAATTAACAAAATCATTGACAGACTCGACCAATAAATGCCAAGGCGTGAAGCTCACCACTCAGGCTGGCGTTAGCATTCAACACTCTGGCGGGTCCCACCTTTTGCCATCCCAACACTTTGTAGGCCCCACACCCCACCCACGCTGTCCAGCGGCCAGTCGCTTTGCTGTTACCCGTCACCGTCAAAGCGTCACCCCCAGGCCCGGCCCAGCCTAGCCAGCCGATTAGTCTGTCACCGTCCGACCACTTTCGAATGGGGGGAGACCGTCGTCTTCCCATCTTGTCACCCACTACGTAGATTAGCTTGTCTCCTCCCGAGGTGACACACCAGAAAACGACGGCGTATTGAGGGTGACGTGCTCTCCTTTGGCGCCACGAATCGTGGATCGTGTCTGTTACTGCTTTCGAACGTCCCAAATACTTGTTTATGTTTGTCGAGCAGAAGATTACATTTTCTAGATTAATTATTGATAAATTGGATTTTTTTAACCTCATTTCCCTTCGTTAAAAATATTAATCACAACTTTGTATTTTTTTATGTTTAAAAGAAAAAATTCAGACCATTTTTGTCTTTTTGTGTTGATTATCTTATTTAACATTTAAGATTTAAGTATTGACTGACTAACTGGTTGTTTGGTTGAATGGTAGGAATCGTGGTTTTCATCGCAAACTCAGTTATAAACAATGTAAAACTTTTATATGTTACAATAATAATAAAAAAAATTACTACAGTGTAAAACTCTCACATACTACAGTAAAAGTGATTGTAATCAACGGTTTCCATCACTCTTTCAAACACCATTTAAGGTTAAAGGTTGGGACTATTCAACAGTGGAAAGCTGTTGGTTCCTTAAAATACAAAAATCATGCTCAATATTGTTTAATAATTATTAGGGCATAGGTTACATGCTTATTTTTTCTATTAAAATAAATTAATTTGTCATAAAACCAATCCCCATCCCTCCTTTTGTTTTTCAACATGCGTTGGATTTTTTTAGGGAGTGTTGGAAAATGCATTATTCAATTCTAATATGTTGCTTCAAGAAATCTTTTAGCCGTCGAAATTCTAGTATTTTATATATCTTAATGTACTCGTATATTAAAGTGTGAATAGCTAAATAGCATTTGAGATTTTTTAAATGACATAACATGATATAATTTACAGGCACTATTTAAAAGACTATTTTAATAGAAGATCCAAGTCTTAAATGTTTGTGGTTCACAATAATTTTCTTCATATTTTTTACCAGTATTGATATTTTTCTCTTTTTATAAAATTAGAGTGTCAATATTTCCTTCGATACCGATCTGTACTCATCATCAACTATGCTAATTACTACTGATTTTTGTCCTAATGATATACATTGCTTCAACAGTAGAATATACTTAGAATAAATGTGACAAAATCTCTATTACACCTGTTTGGTGTGTTGTTTAGGTGCATTGATAATTTTACCATAATAAAAGAAGTAGTCTTCTAACTTTTGGTCTTATCTTGTTTGTCACATCTCTCACCTATTGTTAGCAAAAGATGTGTAGATATTCGGCTAGACTTTAGTCTAAACCGTGTTTTTTGTGTCAATTGTTGTGGTACCATGTAGCGAGTATGATTGAGCTGTAGTTTATGTGTTGAGCAGGTCTTTTTCTCTTTCAGACTCGATACTATAAATTTGTCCTTATATTTCATTCATCTTTATTGGTGCATTAAATTAGTGGCTGGGCCGAATTTTTATAAGATGAATTATATTTGACGAAGTTTGTAATCTTTTAGTATTAACGAAGTTTTCATTAAAAAAAGAGTATATTGTTACTAAAGGAGAAGCTAGCGACAATTATATAGGGTTAATTATATAACTATACCTTATAGTTTAATTATTTTCAAATTATCTAATTATTTTTGAAACTACAAAGGTTTTTTTTTAAAATTTAAAAATTTTGTTTCAATTTTATCCCTCGCAAGCTGTTTGGAAAAAAAAAAAACTGAGAGATAGACAAAGATATTCTTAATCAAGTTGAATTTGTTGTCGAAATATTTTTCCTCTTAATAAAATTTTTTAAAAATATTTTAATATTCAAAAAATCGTAAAACTTAATATATATATTTTAAAATTTTGATGTCTTGTTTTAATTTTTTTTATGTTTTAAATCAATAAAATATTTTTCACAACTGTTTAACAATAATTACGTTGTTTTATCTAATTTTTTCTATTCATATAGACAAAATTAAAAAAAAAAGTTTTTTAATTCAAATAATATCTTTAAAGTTTCTAAAAAATAGTTAAAATTATGAGATATAATTGTGTAATTAATTCTAATTATGTAAACATATTTTGAAAAAAAAAAGCAACTACGTATTTGCATTGATATTTAGGTTGCCAATACTTATCATGACATAAGACTACTTGCCCTTTTTTTTAGCAAACAAGAAATGGAACTTGCTAAAATTGAGAAGCCAAATACCATTACATGTAAACAGGTTTAGTGGGAAAAAAAAAAAAAAACCAATGACATGTTCTGTATTTTTATTTTTATTTTTATTTTTAATTTGGGACTTGCTATTCCTTTGCTAAAATAACATAAAAGATAAAAATATGCAACGAGGATCTGAAAATTGTATATGGATAGATTTCAACCGTGCAAACAATGTTTAAAAAACGTGTGCATGCCATGCACGTCCCAATAATCTTTTTGTTCTTTTCTGAATTTCTTAAACAAATATATATCTATAAAACTTCTGCATAAAGACAACGACTTTCATCAATTTCATAAACTTCGAGGCAGATATTAATCATTTTATACTACAAGAAAGACAGAGCAACTTAAAACCACAAAGAGGAGATTGAATTTTCAAATTGGAAATACAAGGCAATGTGCAAATATTGGGGACCATTCACATCAGACAATATTCGATTTTCTACGCCATTCCCACTGCAAAAAACAAATTTTTTTTTTATTTTTCCCCTCCAGTTGAATTTCTATATACAAGTTGGCTTAAAATTTAAAATGCAAAGAATAAAACAGTCTCTACAGTAGTGTTTGGAAGGTAGTAGGGAAACTGTTAGTTAAAACCACTTTTACTGTAGCATGTGAGAGCTTTACACTATAGTATTTTTTTTAATTGTTACTGTAGTATGTGAAAGCTTTACACTGTTTATAACTGAGTTTGTATTGAGAACCGTGGTTCTCGCCACTATAAGTTCTATCAATCGCTATTTCTTTCTTCCACCGAGAAAGGTTCATTCCGACTGACATGAGCTATTTCTTTTTCCTTTCTTTTCTTTTCTTTTTTTTTTTTTTTCATTTTGGTAATACAATAGAAGAGATCTGGAAAATCAAGTTGTTTTAGAGGAAGAAAAGAGCTTTTTTAATGTCATGTGAAATTGAAGAAAACTCAAAATTTAAAGGTCTGTAATGTTAGAAGATCCCTGTCGGTATCCGATGGTAAGATACCTGCAATCAGCATGATATTCTATTTTCTCCCTCCCGGTTCATTTTCTATATACAAATTGGTTACTGAAAATTTAAAATGCAAAGAAAAAAAGGGCCTCTACATTTATTAGTTTGTGTTTTCTCTACTTTTCATTTTCACTTTTCTTATATGGCAACAGATTACTAGGTTTCAAATTTTACAGCTATTCAAATTCATAAATCATCAGAGCTAAAGAAGTGACATATTTACTTTTGGAATGATTGCATGGTTCTTTACTAGCATTTGTTTTTGGATATGGTCATTTATAAAACATCCAACTTGTTTTTCGAAGGGTTGTTTGTAAGACTAGATTATTCCTTAATTTTCAGCGTGAGTTCCAAGAATAAACGATTATGAGGCTTATGTGTGGCCCTAAACCATCTAAAGCGGGGGAAAAATAATTTCTCACTAGTTATATATATATTGTGGGGTGAGGTTTGAAAGGAAAAAGAAATGTGATATCATATAACTTTTATAAATAGATCACTAATTCCGATCATATATATAATTACTATTTAATACTCCATCTAAATTGTCAAAAGTGTTTAAATTAAGCGCTTTCCATTCCATGCAAAACCCTTTTAACAATAATTTTAGGGTCTATAACTTCAATTATTACCATTATTTTTTTGAAAAGGATAGAACTTCAATTATTAGGTGCCAGTATAATATCAAATATTTATTGTTTTATTTGTTTTTTCCTTCGTGGGGCAAGCAAAACGAGGACTTAAAAGGCGCTACAGATTAATTGAACGTTGATAAGTTGATTAAGGGACCATATATATATATATATATATATATATATAATATATATATAAATGTATAAGCAAATATATATTAGTTTTGATTTTGGTCATCTGCGTTGGGCCTAGTTAAAGATCTTGTTGAATCTTTTGGGTATGTTTGAAGCAAGCTACAGCTAGAGATCGCCAAATTCTCTCTCTACTGTTCATGCATATATGCCATTGGAGACTGTGGGCACTTGATGTCGTCTCCAAAGGCTGCTCAAAATTAAACCCCACCCTATTAATTAATGGTTTGTGCTCTTTTAAATCTTTGGAGGTAGCTAAAGAAGTTTCAAGCAACAACTCTCTCCGACATGTTTTTGCTTATAAGCATCTGCGTATCTAAGACGTCGCCACCAACAATGCCCTCAGCAAATGTACAAATGTACTAATGTGATGTTTGGTTTGCCGGTCTAAACCGAAAATTTGTACTAACAATTTGAACCGACAATCCAAATAGATCCCTCAATCCCTCAAGTAATGAATGGTACAATATCGAACTTTTTGGATTTGGACATTAAGTTAGCTGTGGAAAATAAAAAAAGAGTGGTTAATTGTTGATACCTTTTTTCAAGAAATCATGATTCATGACCAAACAATTTAAAATCATGTATGATTATATTGTAACGGACAACAAAGCAAAATAGAAATTTCAAAGAAAGTAACATATACTATCATAATTTTTAACATGAGAGTTATGTTCACGATAACGTTTGAGTTTCGTTACAAGAGAAATATGTACAAAGTGTTTTGGGATGCATAAGTGATGAATAGCAAATTTCAAGCTCACACGGCCAAGACTAAGGCACGTGCGTGGCAAAAACTTGACATCACCGACTTGACTTGCTCGACAATCATATAACAGATTGACATTGTAATGTTTTGAATTTGAATGTATTTTAGTTTTTCCCTGAAATTAATTCTTATTGATATAACAATTTTGATGTTCCAAACTCACTTGGTTGCATGGCTGATTTAGTTTGAACTTTAGAGCACAAAACCAAAGTTTTAAGTCTTGAACAAGGAAGTAAACTAAAAATTTAGATCCTCCAATTTACACTAAAGGCGTTATTATTATTATTTTGTTAAAAAAGAATCATGTTATAATCATTATTGTATAATTTCGACAATGATCTCAAATTGTCGATGCCAAATCCAATCCAACACTTGTTCCACTTAACAATTTTCTTGTCAACCACTCGTATATCCACGAGCATAAACACAAAGAAAAGAGGAAAGAATAGACAACATATAAACAAAACCACTAATAATTTTTGCGTAATTAATAAGGCATATAGACACGCATATGTACAATAATAGAGGCCCCACCAAATTTATATGCTCTTTCTTTTTTAAGAGAGAAAAATATCCTATGGAGAAATTATAAAACTGTCGACCTCAGTACCATTAGTATAAGCGTGGATTTATCATTTCGACAGTGTTTGAAAATCAAGTTTTAACTGTCCACAATAGGGCTAACAGTAAACTCGCGTCGTGTTCATGTCGGTACGTTTACAGCACGACACGCTTAGATCGAACACGAACAAAAAATGCAAACACAAACACGACCCGCTTATGACATACGTAACACGACACGACACGATTAACACGATTACTAAACAAACCGTGACAAGTTGACACAAACATGTCACTCCCCGGAGTACGGGAGGTAACGTGGCTGGTTAATTAAGTTAATTATGAAGAAATTTTAATTAAAACATAAGTTTAAGAATTTAATTAATTAAGAAAAATGTAATAATTTAAAACCCTTTTGAACAAACATTTATAATGATTAAACAAATAAGATAAAATAAAATAAAATGAAATAGAATTATAAAAAGAGGAAATACATGTTGGGTTCAACCGACCCACAACTTATACACACACATAGTATTGAAAATATTTAAATTACAATCACAGTCTAAAGTAGAAAGAGAAGTTAAAATAATACATGCCTTGATAAATTTATATAATAACCTACTTGGAGTCTTCTACTGCTTGCAAGTCCTATCTACGGACCCTCTATTAATCCTAAGTCGGATTCCACCTAGCGGGAAAGGGGTTTAAAAAAAAACAAATAAAATATGAGCGAAAGGCTCAATAGAACTATGTTTAAAAAACAGATAAACAATTTAAATACAAAATTTACTTTTCAAAGAAATAATTAGAAAACAAAGTTAAATAAATAAATTTATTTAAATAAGTCTTATTAAAATTATTCATCTAGAAAGTACCTTTTATCTTTCTTGGGCAAATCATAGTTATCACTACCGAAGTGGCCCAGCTGGGTTTCGGGACCTGCCCCTAAGGTCGCACGCTGTAACGCCCCCTTTTCGGACATCACAAATGTCATTACGTTTATTCATTAAAACATTATTTGTAGCAAACTATTGTAATTAATAACGTGCATTTGAAATCATAGTTTGGAAAAGCATTCCCAAGATCTTTACATACATTTTTTTTTTTATAAAAATACAAATACAATTTATAGGAAATTATAAATTTACTTAATTATAATAATTTGTTTTTCCATAGACATTGTATAAATAGTTTGCTAATATCATTAAAATTAAATTAATCTTTGAAAATAAAAATAAGATTCTTTGAACATAGCTCGGCCGGCAGGCCGAACTTTTAACTTCGGCAGGCCGAACTAAACTGGCAGGCCGAAGGTCACCCATCGGCAGACCGTCCGAGGCCTTGCAGAATGGGGTTTTAAAAATCTTCAAGATCGGCAGGCCGATGCTTGGCAACCGGCAGGCCGATTGGAAATCATCGGCAGTCCGACCAGTATGGTCGGCAGGCCGAACCTTAAAAAAAATTTAGATAACAAGTTTTAAAGCTTTAAATGCGAAAGAAAAATTTATAAAAATACAGTAAACAAACATTCTCAAAATTTATAAAAATTATACTTAAATTATAAAACATTTCCTTAAAGTTATAAACATAATTAAAATTGAAAATCATAGCTTATTCCCTTAACATCTCTTTCTTTGGCATTCTTCCATTTGCAACCATCTTCCTTAGCTCACACGCCTGTCAGTGTGTCCTCCGCCTACTCCATAACTTTCTTACCCTTATCTGCAACATGATGAAAAACTTGATTAAGCTAATGCTTAGTAAGTACATTGTTATTCTCACAATTTAAAACATTTCATAAACATCATCATCATCATCATCATCATCATCATAACAGTGCACTAAGCACATTTTCATAAGAACAT
>CAMOHE010053238.1:0-67836 GCA_946598075.1 Artocarpus hirsutus | reverse complement strand
CAGAACTTGTCCTTAAGCCGATTATGGATAATCCTATGGGGATACGATACACTATGATATGTCATGGAGACTTAGCTATACGGGCTTCGTAATTCTATAGAGTTCGAGAGTGCAGCTCCAAGCTTTTAGTGGAGTAGTGTTGGAGTTGATAATTATGAAATGTATATCTGGGATATTGGGTTTCATAATTATCAAGAGCTTGAACTATATAGGTCCATTTGGTCCCCTTTGCTAGCTCACAAAATCCTGTAACAATATAGCGTGCTTTTACAATAATTGGTGACTTATGTCGATTTATTAGATTGGTTGAAAATTTGGAAGAATCAAATAATTCATGTTTATTTGTCGGTTGAATTAATTTTGTAAACAAAATTAATTCAAGATAAACTTGTTGAATTATTAGGATCAGATAATTCTTGTCTGTTTATCAGTTGATTTAATTTTGGATAAATTAAATCAAGATAAACTTGTAGAATTATTAGGAATCTATTTATTTTCTTAGAGATTATTTAGATAAAGTTGTTTTAATTAGATAACTTCTCTATTGGGTTATTTGAATTAAAACTGAGGCTTTATCTTATAGAATCTCAGGTGGAAAATAAAAGATTCACGTGATTTTTATTTCGGCAGTTTGGCATGCCGAACTTAAAGTTTGACCTGCCGATCAGGCAAGTTCGGCCTGCTTATGCGCGAATTAAAAATCACGCGTTTTTACGCGTATCTTATCTGATATAGACCCGAATTTGGTTCTGTTTTAAATTTTTGAGACCTTATCTGATAAGGAATGACCCTAGACCCAACCTCTATAAATAGGGAGTGAGTCTAATGCGTTATTTAGATCAATAGAGAGATTAAGAGTGATACTCTACTGGTGAGAATCTGAAACTCCCTGAGAGCTCTTGTTCACAAATCACAAACACTAGCTTTGGGTTCTCTCAATTGGTTGGAAGGAGAGTCACCTTGAGGAAGAGCTGTACGTGTGAGCCCACACTCATTTCGATCGTGGATAGAGAATAGCAAAGAAGACCAGTTGGTTGAGGCTCTTCTGGAATGTTACTTCTCTACACAGATTTCGGGAGCTTTTCGACGAACACAAGGTCAGTAAGATGAGGTTAATCTATACATATAGCATGTCAAACTTGTGTTTAGAAAAATACTCTGATTTAAAATTTTTAAAATTCCGCTGCGTATTATTTTTCCAACAATATCTATATTGCATCCCCTTGCTAGGTTCATAACATTCTTTTAGATGGGTCAAGGAAAATTTCTTTGATTTGTTATGATCAATAGGGTTTGAATTGGAAATTCACATGGTGGTCCACCTGCACTGTGTATGGTCTCAAGTAATGTACTTTGAGAGTACATATGGCACCAGCTTCATAGTTGTGTGATTCAAATATATCACATGATTTTCATGTGATCTATTTGTGATTTCAGTATAGAAAAATAACTTTTTCAAAAGTTGAAATAGATATGGCACAACAACTATATATTTTATAAGATATTATAAATAATTAAGGAAATAATCGACTATATTCATTTTAAAGTTAAAATAAATAATATCACACTTTGAATTTAAATCATATCTTAGGCAGATATTAGATGGATAAAGAATTACAAAGTTGGAATGGAGTAAAATCATGCCCACCAATCCTAGAGGTAGGTGTGATTTCTAACAAAATCCTAGTGGGATTTTGCTACAACTTCCAAGAACTAGTGTATCTATAAATAGATATCAGAAGTTCTATTTTTTGGAGACTTTTCTCTAGCCTCCATCCCTTTTAGAGCTTTGAAGAACCTCTATTGAGAAAAATTGGAAGGAAATATTGTAGATATATTTCTAAAAATCTCACCAGTACGCACACACCAATTGATCTAGAAGGAGTAGAGTAAGGAATATACAAAGGTTTTGAAATGCTTGATCATGCATTGTTATTACAAACCTGTAATTTTGTGTTTTATTTAAATGTTGTATATAACATCAAGAGAAGGATTCTAAAAGTTTAAGAAAAAATTCAAAACCCTATCCTGTTGCACTTTCACTACTTTTATTGAAATTTTTCTAAACAAACCATTAATAACCTCATCAAACCTGATGTTTCGTTATCTAGAAGCGTGCTTATATCCATTAAATGGACATTTGCACCCTATATATGTTCTCACTTGGCCTTCAACTATGAAATCCTTTGGTTGTACCATATAGATACTTTCCTTAGGATTCATTTAGAAAAGCTGTCTTAACATACAATTTGCCATATTTTGTACTCAAAATGTGCTATAATTGACAAGCATATCCTACAAGACTTTAGCATGGTAACCAAAGAAAAAAATTTCTTAATAGTCAACTCCCTCCTTTTGAGTATAACTCTTAGTTATCAACCTAGTTTTGAAAGTCTCCACTTTTCTCTCGGCTCCTTTCTTATAGAACTATTTGCACCCAAGTGGTTTTACCCTTTTGGAAAGATCAACAAGTTCCTAGAACAAGTTGGAATAAATAAGAGTCTAGCTTTAGTTTCATGGATTCTAACCACTTATCTTTATCAAAATAATCTATTGCTGGCTTATGAATCGATGGATCTTCTTCACCATCATTGACATTAATGATTTGTGCCTCTGCCTGATAATGAGCAGGCAATCTAATTACCCTCATGCTATGATGAGGTGTTAAAGAAATCTTATGAGAAGTTGTAGCTCTTCGGGTTTCCTTTCAACAACTCTTGTTCGTTGTGGGCCGATCTAATTAGCAAATAAATTTTTAAAAACTACCTTGCTTCTTGGCTTGAAATCCTTCATATAGTCATGTTCAAGAAAAGTAGCACTTATTGATACAAACACCTTTGTATCTTGAGAAATAGTGAATAAACCTTCTCTAATAACTTGAAGACATCGTACAAAGATGTAGACTTCATTATGAGGTTATAACTTCCCAGTCTTGGCCTTCCACATATGTGTCAGCACGCCCATATGCAGATATGCTTTAAATTAAGTTTTCAATTATTCCATAACTCTATAAGCTTCTTATGAATAGACTTAGATGGTACCATGTTTAGGATATAGAGCATAGTTGTTAAGAATATACCTAGAAAGATGTCGATATAGATCAATAGCTCAACAGTGATCTTATCATATCTAGCAAATTAGATTTTTTCTTTCAGCAACACCATTTTGTTGCAGTGTTGTCAGTGTGGTAAACTAAGATATTATATTGCTTGCCATTAAATGGTCTATGAATTGTATGTTTAGATATTTATTATCTCAATCTAATCAAAGTGTATTTATTTGCTTTCCTAATTGTTTCTCAGCTTCTACTGGAAATATCTTAAACTTTCCAAAGATCTTAAATTTCCTTTCCATTAGGTGAGTAAACCATATCTAGAATAATCGTGGATGAAAGTGATGAAATATTCATAGATGCCCCATACTTGGATATTTAAAGTTCCTTATACGTCTGAATTTACTAATTTAAGAGGTTCTTCGGCTCTTGTACCATTTAGAGAGGATTCATAAATAAGGAGTTCATTAACTTTTAGTTCCTTTAGAAAGATCATTTTTATAAATCTTTCTATCATGTTTAGGTTAATATGTCTAAGTCGAAGATGACATAGATATGTGTTTTTGTCATGAGAAATATTTTGCTTTTCATTCTTAGGCTCGGTTGTTTGACTTGATGCCTTAATAATTAAATGATATAACAGTTTTTGAGACATTTAATCTATAAAGAATTATCAATATTTATATCATATATCAATATAGTCCTCATTTTGTTTTTTTATGTTGAATGTATAATAAGCAAACAAAATCTAAGAACGCCTTTCTAAACCTTAAAGATCATGAATACAACAGAAAAATTATGCAGAAGACATGATTCTTAAGGTGACGGTCTAAACTTGAAAGGTCTACAACCAGAGGAATAAAGTTGGATGCTTTATTCATGTTAAGATTGTTATATTGTCTATATTCCTAACGAGAGATCATTTGTCTGGGTTATTGGAGTAGGAATCCAAAAGTAGAGACATTGGTGTATTCTCATTGGTAACGATATATTAGATCGAAACTAAAGATGAAATAATTTAGTTAATAATTTTGTTTGAATAAATGATGACGATTTTTTGTGTTATGTGCAACTAGATGTGATCCTTGTCAAATATTGTAAAGAGTACAATTAAGTACAAACATCGATCCTACAAGGAATGTGTTAATTTTTATTGAATTATCAAATTTAATCCTAACTCCAAAATTAATTTAATTATCAAGTTTAGATTTTAAACTAAAATTAATGTGAACATAAATTAAAAAAATAAATGTTGAAATAAAAAAATTCTGAAAATATTGAGAATTATGATTTCACTAAAATTAAACCATCCTATTCAATTAAACATAGTAGAGTGATATTCTTATAATGCATTGATGATCGAAAATCTCTATTTCATCTAATACTCTCTTCCGAGTTACGCCAAAAATATTCTCAAATTGCTAACTCGCTATATGCCTATGCGAATTACAACAATCAAGAATTCATTATGATCTTAGGATTTTCATTTAGCAACCACACAAAGCATGCAAGATTATTCCTAACTCACATATAATCTATGGTATCGTACACATAATCCTAAGCTACAAATCTCCTTCCGGTCTCACTATGAATTATTTTATCATCTAACCAATGGCTTGTTAATTAGAAGCATTAAGTATAGTGTGAAATACTCAACAATAATATAAGAATCACAAAAATAAAATTTAACTAATTAAAATGTTCATAAATTCAAAGTTACATTATAATCCCAACAAAAATAAAATTAGAACATTGTAAAAATAAACATCACAAATATTAGCATTAAACAAACATTAAAATGATACAAAGAGAGTTTAGAAATTGATCCGGAGTTTTTGGACAATTTTGGTAGATCCATCTCTTCACATATAGCATTCTCATATAGTATTTTGGAAAATAAAAGACACTCTCCAAAATATTACAAATAATAAATATATTTTTTTCTAAAAAACAAAACTAAAAAGAAATTAAATAAATTTAGGCTAAGCCCCCTGAATTCCTTGTCCAGGTTACAAATGGCCGTTTTACTTTATATAACCAATAAAAAAAAGAAAAAATAAATAATAGTGATAATAATACTAACAATAATAATAATATATTGTTGTTATTATTGTTATTATTATTATTTTTTTTGTTTTTAGAGTTGGGTTATATAAAACAAAGAAGCAGTTTGATTGCTTTGGTTTTCTTCACTCGTTTCCAGATATGAAGTATGCAAATTTGGGTTTATGATTCAGTGAAATATAGCTTGCAAAGGGTGATTCAAGCTACCAATCTGGGCGTTGACTGATCTATTGGCTACAAAATCAAGAGGAAAGGAGGTTCCCGCTGGGCTTCAGAAGCCGTTCGATTTGGCTAAGGAATGCACAAGTAATGGCTACAATCGGACGTCTATGTGAGAACGGTTGCTCGGAATCAGTTTTGTAGAAGGAGTATTGGTACATAGGGTTGGCAAAACGTGTCACGTGTCGTATTCGTGCCAACACGTTTATAACACGACACGATTAATAAACGTACCCAAAATATAAACATGAACACGACACGCTAACAACACGTATAACACGACACAATTACTACACGATTAAAAAAATTAATATTTAATTTTTTTACAATATAATTTTTTTTACATAATTAAAAAAATTATATTTAATTTTTTTTACAACATAATATCAATTAGAACAAAAAAAAAATTTAAAACACTTTATGTAAATAATATTATAATTTTTAATTATTAAACATTTAAATTATATTTTTAAGTTTTTTTCAATTTTTTATTTATTAAATAATTTCAACTGTCGTCCTCCTCTTCACAGAGGAATTGTTCCAAAGCCATAAACGGCTTTAACGCGCGATAAGTGGGAAGATGAAACTGAGGGATATTTATAGAAGAGTTTAGAGAGTCCTCTTAGAAAGCTTTCCGATGTGGGGCTTTTTACAACAAAAGCAAAAAAGAATAATAAATATAATAAAAGCTAACATTAGACGTTAAATGAGAGCCTGGCATGGTGGTGGTGGACGTGAGATTTATCCCCTTGGTGCAAGGTTCAATTCTTGACCTTGCATAATGCTTAAAATTTTTTTAAAAAACCAATAAAGAAAATTAACAAAAACACAATATCTAATTAATACTAACATATTATAAATATTTCAAATATTTTTATTTTTAAGTTTAAATGTGCTATAAATGGGCCGAATTAACAAAAACACAATATCTAATTAATACTAACCTACTATAAATATTTCAAATATTGTTATTTTTAAGTTTAAATGTGTTATAAATGGGTGGGTCGTGTCGGGCCGCGTCAACACGTTTACAGCCCGTTTAATTAAACGTGTTAAGGCGTGTTTAGCGTGTTAGCATGAATCTAATTCGTTTATTTCGTGTTATTCATGCCAACCTATTTATGGCACAATTAATAAACGTGCGGTCCAAACCTGTTTATCTCGTGTCGTTTTTGTATTGTGTCATCCTGCGTGTTTGAAATTGCTGGCCCTACTGGTACAGCCCATATGCGTGGGTCTCACCTGTCCACAACGAGCCTTTTAGCATGTGTGTATGCACACTCCAATGAATGAATGACAAGTGGCGAGCCATGTAACTCACTCAGCTGACTAGGATGCTTGTTCGGATTTAACCAGCAAGTGAAACTCTGCCACGTTTTCATCGACTCCACATGGCGCTGACCTGGCTCCAGGCTAATATTTCAAAAATTCTTTTTTTGGCCCCTATTTTAAAGTTTTGTTGCATTGATTGAAATAAAATATTTTGCAATTAAGCCTAGAAAAATATTAATATTACAAAATAAAAATTACTAAAAATAACTAAATGTTTTTACAAACTTATTTAACACAAAATTATGTTAAAAGTTAAAAACACACCTTAAAATTGACGCAAAAATAAAATCAAAATCAAAATAAAACTAAAACAAAAACTTAATTAAACTTACGATTTTAATTCTAATTTACAAAAATTAAATATTTAACTTTAAAAAATTTTAAAATTACAAAAAATATAACTAAACATAAAACAAAATAAAAATATATAACTAAACATAATTTACAAAAAAAAAAAAAAACCAAAATGCTAAATTCATGCAAAAATGTTTAAATAATGGATTTAACAACAAATAAAATGCTAAATAACTAATTTCAGCCCTTATAAAACATGTATTTTTACATGTTATTAATAAATCAATTCACTTTGACAATCATATATGTCACATCTTAATCCTAAAATGAATTAATGGATCTGTATTCTTAACCTGTGTCTTTTGATGTACTAAAAGGTGACATCTTGATATAAATAGAGGTATGCATAACGATGTGTTGGAGATGTGATTCTTGAATGACATATACTCATTATATCTAGATATAAAATCCATAGTTCTTTTGTAGAGTTAATTATATTCTTTTATAGATATTATCATTGAATTGAAAAACTAGCTCGCATAACAATTTGGGTACATATCTATAACTAAATTGTATACTATTTGTTTTGGTTATGAATAGAAAGTATTCTAACAATGAAATAGTAGAACATAAGATAAATATAATTTAGAAGGTAAAACAATTTATTCTAAAGCCAATGATGGATATTCTATGAGGACGTTGAGCATGATAATATGTCAATGATGAAAGACTTATTGGAGTTTTGTAATTTATATATAGTTTGGGAGTGTAATTCTAAGTTTTTAAAGGAATAGCTTTAAAATTGATAATTGTCAAATATACATGTTAGGGATATATTATTTTATAATTATAAGAGCTTGATCTATATATGTTAAATAGGTCTCTTTATGTTAGCTCACATATTTTCCTGCAATGGCATGACGTGTTTCTCCTATAAATTGGTAACTTATGTTAATTTTCAGATTGGCTTAATTTTAGTTGATTGAATTTAATAATTCATGGCAATTTATTGGTTGAATTAATTTATGAATTAACTTTATAGAAGGTGGGATTATCTATATATGACTGTCTTAATCAGATAACTTTTATATTGGATTTTTTAAATTAAAACAAAGGTTGTATAAAAGATATCTAGGTCAAATAAGATGGAAATAATCCTATCATTTACAAATTAAATGGTCATAGGATCAGATAGCTCATCATAAGCTTAGAAAGGCTGATTTTGTAACAGCCGCAATTAGGAAGTCAATGCTATATATATAGGGTAGTCAACTGCCCTTACCAGGTCAACAATCCAAGGTTGACGCGTTTTTGTTGTGAGATATGATTTCAAGTCAAATTTTAAAGCTCGTTCTGATAAAAATGAGTGCCCTACCAACCATAATATATAGGAAAAGTGTTCCTATAGTCATATGGATCACTTGATAAATTTAGAGAGAGTATTTTATGCTTTGTAACTCCCATACAGATTTTGTTTAACATCAAGAACAATAGCTCTTGATTTACTCTTATGGTTGGAAGGACAAGTTATCAAGAGGAAGGTTGAACGACATGTGTCTACTTGCATTTCGATCGTGAAAAAGAGAATAGCAAAGAAGACTAATTGGTTGATGCACTTTCGGTCGTCATTCTCACATAACAATTCTATATATTTTGTTCTATGATACGTGCAATTCTATATATATAGTATGTCTACTTCGTTTTATGAAAAAAGTTTTATTTTGAAAAATTTTAAAAATTCTTTTACGTACTCGTTTTCCAACAATTGATATTAAAGTTATAGTTTTATAGTTTATGATCATGTTATGTGCATAAATTGTGTGATCTTAATCTCTTCTATGCTTAAATTAAATTTTTTAAGAGAGTTGGTACTCAAGGATTTCTATATATTTAGACCATCTAAGTAGCCTATCATGAGCACCTGGATTAAACCATCTATGTCCAAACAAAGAAAAGAAGTTGTTGCAACCATGTTAACTTGTTACAAAAGGAAGATTTACCAATTCCTCCAAAGATACCATGTCTCGAGATAAAATTGAAACCTTAGCACAAGCATGGATCGAGGACGGAGAAATACAAGTTTAGACAAATAAAAGGCTTGTCACTCTAGAAGATACACAAAACCCTAAATTTTGCCTTCTCCACCCAAAAGTAAATCATGCTATATCATATTCTAATATTATTCAAAGAAAGTATCATAAAAAAAGTACAAAATGATGAAATTGTACGTGTAAAGCCCCGAAATTAATTAAGTAATATTAGTGAGTAAAATTATGGATTAGTGTGTCATATGAGTATTTTAAACTTAATTGGATCATTTTGTGGAATTTCTAAATTAATGTTGTTTTTGATTATTTTGATGATTTTTAATAACTTGAAATTATTTTTATTTATTATTTTAAATTTTAAAACAAAACATTTTGACAAATACCAAATAAGTCCTAATTGAAATCAGTGTGCTATTGGACACAGTTTTGTACAACTAGCTATCTCTCCCTCTCTTTCTTTATTTCTCTTCTCTCCCTCTCCCCCCTCATTCTCGCTCACTCTCCCTCACTCTCTCTCTCTCTTACTCGTCTCTCCCTCTCTTCCTCTCTCAATTCCTCTCCAAATTTTTGAAACAAAAATCAAGCCCAAGCTTTGGATTAGTATATTGAAGGCTCAGGAATGCAATTTAGCAACTACAAACTCGATTTAAAGCTTCGATTCAAGGTTAGTTTTAAATTTCTAAACTTTTATAAATTTCTTAGCATTTTGAAATTTAAGCTTTCTTAAGCTTAGAAAAGCTTTGTAAGATAGAAGAACTTAAAACAACTAGAATCTAAGCTTTGCTTAATCAAAAACGGATTTAAATCAAGATTTTTCATTTTTCTTTATTTTTCTCCATTTTTGGGATTTTTCAAAAATTTTGTGTAAAACTTGTTTTAATGCATTAAAAAGTAATCTACTATGTTTTTCTCTCAACTATGATCATTATCTATGTTTGGGATTTGAGAAAACAAGTTAAAATTGAAGATTTGAGCTCGAGGAGGCGGAAATCTGTGCCTAGAAAATTTTGGAATTTTCCAGTTCAGCATGCTTGATTCATGGGTTCGGCAGGCCGTATTCATACTTCCAGCAAGCCGAACCTAGTAAAGTTCAGTTGACTGGACTTGGTTTTTTGATAGGTCGAACTGCATAGTTCGACCGATCGAACCAGGATGACTGGCAAGCCAATTGAGCATGGTGGGATTTTGTTATTTTTCACCTATTTTCACCGTTTTGAACCCTGATTGAGATTCTAACTTTGTAAAATGATTTTATAAGCTTAAATGGCACACTAGGACTCTATGAGATAGCTTAGTAACATAGGATACCTCAAGTCAGATATTGATAGACGCAGTTTATATATTTAAGGTTGTTCGTGGTACTGTAGAGCTAACGTATAGCGGATTGAGATTACGGTGTGGGACACTGGCGTAAGTATTGAGGTAGGACTTCTACCCCTTCCTTGGTAGCCTAGCTTTAAATGAATTTGGCTTCAAAAGTGATTTTTATCAAAATGTTTTGAACGATTGATTGAAAAAGGACCTTCACTGGCTGTTTTCTTAAACAATGGATTGAGGTGGTTTTTATGATAAACCTCATAATGAATATAAATGAAATACTTAGTAAAGGAGATTTTGATGATTATAAAAGGATATATATATATATATGTATATATATGGGCATGATGCCATATCAGAGATCGGGTTGTGTTGCATGCGACCTTGGGAGTAGGTCTCGAAACTTAGCTGAGCCACTACGGTGGTGTTATATATATGGTTGCCCAAGAAAAGAAAATTGATATTGTTTTTGGTCGACCAATACACAGTTTTGGTAAGATTAATTTTATTGAATTTATTTATTCTTTTACTTAAGTCTATTTTCTAAATAATTTCCTGACTAATGGAATTTTCTTTTGAATTTAAATGTTTCAAACAAAAAAAATAGTTTTACTAAGCCTTTCCCTCACCTTTTATTTGTTTTAAAATCTTTCCCCTCTAGGTGGACTTTAGCTTAGGATCAGAGAAGAGTCTACAGACAAGACTTACGAGCAATAGAAAAATCAAGTAGGTTATTTGGATAACAAAATCAAGGCATTTATTAATTTAACTTCCTTTCCTTAACTTGGACAGTGGTTGTAATTTTAATATTGTCAGTATTGTGTGTATGCACAAGATGTGAGTCGATGGGACCCATTTTCGTTTCACCTTATTTGCCTATAATTTTCTTATTATTTGTTTTGTCATTCTTATTTGTTTAATTAATATAAAAGCTTGCTTTAAAAAGGTTTTAAACTATCACATTTTTTTATAACTAATTAATTTCTTTAACCTATGTTTAATTAAAATTTCTATTTAATTAACTTAATCAACCCGCCACGTCACCTCCCGTACACTAGAGCGTGACAGTACGAGAACAACAACTCACTGAAAATAATCCTCTTTCAAATCATTAAAAAGGCCAAGTAAAACTCGACACTACCAATGACACCTCTAAAGAAGATCAAGTTAAAAGAGAGTCAGCTAAAGGAAAAGAAATTTCGATAATTTCAAGGATAATAGAAATCTCATGACGTCTTAAGTTTTCAAGAACCTATTTGAAACTCTTGAATTTTAAGACAATGCCCACAAAGAAACAACCCAAGAAATTTTTAAAATATCTTCGCAAGATAGTCTATAATGTTGCCCAATAGACCATGCTATGGGTGTTGGGTTAAACCCAAAAAATTGCACAAAATGCAGTGGAATATAGTTTTAAATTTTTCCTTAAACTTTCAAGATCCTTCTTATGATGTTAAATATAATGATTGAAGTAAACACAAACTTATAAGTTTGCCAATAGCTCTAGATGATCAAGCGTTCCAAAACCTTCAAATCTTCCTTGCTATTCTTCTCTTTCTAGATCCATTGGTATGTGGGCACCAATGAGATTTCTTGAATTATCTCTAAGTATATCTCCTTCCAACCTTTCTTCTCGACATAGGTTCTTTAAAGTTCTAAAGGGAAAATGATAAGAACAATGTATGGAAGCCAGAGGAAAGTCTACAAAAAATAGAACCTTCAAGGCCTCTTTATAAGCAACCCGACTAGGTGGCTATAATAGAATCTCCAAAGAGATTATCTTAAAGAAAATCAAGCCCACCACTAGGGTGGTCGGTGAATAACATGTGTACCAACTACCTGATTCGGAGTGATTTTATATCCATCTAGTATCTGTCTAACATCTGATATTGGTTCAAACTGAGATATTATTTACTTTAACTTTGAAAAAATATCTTCTATGATTTTTTTAATTATTTAAATTATTTGATAATTCAAATAATTAACTACATAAGCTATCTCAATTTTTGAAAAAGATATTTGTCTACAACAAGATAACAAATAAATTACATGAAGATTATGTAAGATATTTGTCTCCTAAAACCATAGACATGGTGCCACTTGTACGCCTAGAGTTCTAGTATGTGGCGCCACATACAATACAAGTAGACTGTTGTTTGAAATTACTATTCTACCCCTAAAGACAGAAATAATCCAAGAAAATTTCATTTGATCCATTGAAAGAATATTATAGAGCTAGCAAGGGGGCCTAATAGACATACATAATTTAAGCTCCAATACATATTTATAACTTAATTATCTCATAATTAAATCAATAATTATTATTAACTTCATATTATGCCACTATCAAAGGCTGAGGTTGCACTCTTAAATTATGTACAGAATTATATGGAACCTTAAACATGAAATGTCATGAACAAGGTCATCCATTGATACAATAATTTGTTATGTGATAATACTCTATACAATAATATTGATAATTAGAGCTAGGTTTACTATTTTTCGTGCAACTACTCCAATTAATTCTTTTTCCATGAGTTTCATTAATTTTATAATGGATGACTTTTTATGAACAAATCATAAACAAAGATTTAGGGTAATGTTTGATATCCATATCAAGCAACGAGATATATACATCCAAGTTCCTGAATTAATACTAATGAGAAAATTATCTTAACATCCTATCTTGTAGGAGTTGTAGATTCCAAATCTATGAGTAATGTTCCTACCTACCTATATTAGTATGCCTCCAATGTACCAATTTTTTTTATTGTATATTTGTAGATCTCACCCTTCGATAATCAAAAGACAAAGTAAAAAGATATGAGCCCACTAATCATCTTAGAATTAAGGTATCATTAATAAAATGATTTATGATGATGCAATTCTAATTTCTCATTACAGAATTAGACAAGCAATTAAATTTTATCATGGTCCAAGTTTAATGTATTCTAAGCACACTGATATCTCTATCTAATAACCATCACATTACTATAATCCGGATGAGATTATTCCACCAAATTGGTAATAAACAACATCATAATCTTAAGCAAGATAAAGTGTCTAACTTTATCTACTGATTGTAAACCAAAATTTATATTAAATATATATAATCATATCCTCTGTATTATCAACACTTCATATAAATAATTATGGAATATAAATAATTATTTATAATAATTATGGACTTTTAAAGTATTGGAGCCTTTATGATATTGGCATGCATATATATATATATATATATATCACCATATATACATATCGTGGAGAACAACAAGGAATCTTATTTATTAATAATGCGATACTTTATTTTTCATGATGTCTAATTAAGATACAACAACATGCTTTAAAAGCACCAATCCGAACAATAGGTCGTATTATGAAAAAAGATGAAGGCACGTTGACATTCTATTAGAAAGATGCTCAAACTACGACTTTTAGTCATAATAAGCCTCTTTATGTTGAAGCTCGAGTCATTGGTCAAACAAGCATTGGTCGATAATGGTTCCTTAGTTAACCTTATGCCTTGTCATACATTCAAGACTGCCAAAATCCTAGAAAATAGATTAATTACCTAGACCATGTCTTCAGTAGCCTTCGTTGTAAGTTCTCACACTACTAAAGGATATGCAAATGTTGATCTACAAGTTAGATCAATTAGGACGCCGACTAAGTTTCATGTGATCGATATGGACGTGTCTTATCATTTGTTATTAGGGAAACCATGGATCGATCATAATCAAGTGGTTCTATCACTACAAGAAAAACTATATTTAACGACATATTTTTATGACATGTAGTTTTTGAATGTCGTTGAAAAGTACATACAACGACATCTTCAACAAAGATATCATTAACGACATTTGAAACAATAATTAATGACATCTATATAGATGTGGTATTAAAGGTCTCCTTTTAACGACAATAGTTTAGTGTCGTTAAATCATTTAACGACAAGTAGGAGATGTCGTCAAAGCCTTGGAGATTCTACGACACCCTTTATAGATGACATTGGTCAAGATGTCATCTATAAGGGATGTCATGAAATCTCCAAGGCTTTGACAACATCTCCTACTTGTCGTTAAATAATTTAACGACACTAAACTATTTTCGTTAAAAGGAGACCTTTAATACGGCATCTATATAGATGCCGTTAATTATTGTTTCAAATGTTATTAACGACATCTTTATTGAAAATGCTTTTGTATGTACTTTTCAACGACATTTAAAAACTACATGTCGTAAATAATATGTCGTTAAATGTAGTTTTTCTTGTTGTGCATCCACATTATACCAATGTCTAAAGGCTACAAAAAAGGAAAAAAAAAATTTAATTCCTGCAACAAAAGCACATTTTTCTAGAAAAGAAATCTTTTGGACAGAATCAACATTTTTTGATGAAGTGTCTGACAAATTAGGCTTGAATAAAGAAACTCACTCATTCCCTGTGGACATCGACCAAACTATCCTAGATCGACCTTTGGTGCAATAAATGATCTTGCCTTATGGCAAGAATGTTTATGAATTATGAAGGTGCAGCAAGGTCGATAACGGCCTCGTGAATTAGGAAGAAATCTACTACCTTGGAAAATCTGGAAAGAATTAATGCTATTCCACTAGCTCTAAATAGGTTACAAGAAGAACCCAAAAATCTACAAGGACAACTTGAAAAGATCAATTTAGAGGAAATTGGGAGAGAAAAGGCCATCTTTATTTATGCTACTCCAAATCCAGAATTTGAAATAACTTTGCTTGTTTTATTAAAAGAATATCGTGATATCTTTGCCTGGACATAAAAAGATATGCCAGGCCTCAGTGATAAACCTATTATTCACAAGTTAACTTTCGAGCCTTTCTCTAAACCTGCAAAGTAGACTACCAAAAATTTCGACAATCATATCCAACTTCAAATTAAAAAATAAATGGAAAAATTTTTAGATACAAGATTCATAAAGCAATTTGTTCATGATACATGGCTATCAAACATAGTACCAGTTGGGAAAAAGAATGGTCAAGTGTGTTGTTGTGTGGATTATCAAGATATGAATAAGGCATACTCCAAAGAAGATTTTGTACTCCTGAATTTGAACATGCTCATTGATGCCACAACTAATCATGAAATGTTCTCATTCATGGATATGTTCAATGGCTATAATCAAATCAAATCAAAATAAAGATAAACAATGTAGAAAAAAGGGCATTCATAACACTGTTTGTTAATTCTTACTATACTATTATGCCAATCTAGTCTAAAGAATGCTGTTGCCACTTGTTAATGTTTTAGGACTGCTATTGTGTCATGCCCTGGAGTACGTGAGGTAACGTAGCAGGTTAATTAAGTTAACTAAGAAGAAATTTTAATTAAAACATAATTTAAGAATTTGATTAATTAAGAAATTGTGGTAATTTAAAAGCCTTTTAAACGAACATTTATAATAATTAAACAAATAAGATAAAAACGAAATGAAATAAAATGATAAGGAAAGGGGGAATATGTGTTGGGTCCCACTGACCCACAATTTGTGCATACACATAGTATCGACAATAATTAAATTTACAACCGTAGTCCAAAATAAAAAGAAAGTTAAAGTTATACATGCCTTGATTTTATAATTCTAATAACCTACTTGGCTCTTCTACTGCTTGTAAGTCCGGTCAATGGACTCTTCGCCGATCCTAAGCTGTACTCCACCTAGGAGGAAAAGGTTTTAAAACAAATAAAAAGGTAAGCGAAAGGTTCAATAGGACTATGCTTTTAAAAATAGATAAATAATTTAAATATAAATTTACCTTTCAAAGAAATAATTCAAAAGCAAAGTTAAATAAAAAAATTCTTCCAAATAAGTCTCATTAAAATAGTTTGTCCGGAATGTAACTTTAATCTTTCTTGGGCAAACTATATATATAACACCATCATAGTAGCCCAGTTGGGTTTCAGGATCTGCCTCCAAGGTTGCACGCTACACAACCCAATCTCTTACATGGCATCATGCCCATATATGTATTTCTATTATTATTTAAAACCCATTTACCATGTATTTTCATTTACATTCATTATGAGGTTTGTTATGAAAATCACCTTGATCTACCATTTATGAAAACAATCAATAGAAATTCTTTTTCAATCAATCATTGAAAACATATTAATAAAAATTCTTTTGAGGCCAAAATCATTTTAAAAACTTGGCTGCCAAAGAAAGGGGTAGAAGTCCTACTTCAATACTCATGTCGATGTCCCATACCACAGTCCTGGTCCGCAATATGTTAACTCCGTGGAACCACGAACAAACATTAAATATATAAACCGAGTCTATCAGTATCTAGCTTAAGATATCCTATGTTACTAAATTGTCTCATGGTGTCCTAATGTACCATTTAAGTCTATAAAATCATATTACGACGTTAAAATCTCAATCAGGGTTCAAAACAGTGAAAATGGGTGAAAAAGGACAAATTTTCACTATGCCTAGTCAGCCAGCCGGTCTCCCTGGTTCGACCTGCCAAACTATGCAGTTTGGCCTACCGAAAAATCAAGTCCGATTGGCCTAACTTTTTTAGGTTTGGCCTGCCAATTGTATGAATCTAGCCCGCCGAACATGTAGTTTGACCTACTGAATTGGGAAAATTTTGGAATTTTTTAGGCACCAGTTTCGGCCTCCCTGAGCCCAAATTCTCATTCTAACCTGTTTTTCTCAATTCTCAAGCATAGAAAATATCTATAGATGATAGAAAAACATTATAAAACTCTTGTGAACTAATTTAAACAAGATTTGTACAAAATTTTGAATAAATCCAAAAATGGAGAAAAATAGGAAAAAATAAAAAATCTTGATTCAAATCCATTTTTAACCAAACCAAGCCTAGATTCTAGGTATTTTAAGTTTCTCTAACTTAGATTAAAGGTTTTCTAAGCTTAAATGAACTTAGATTTCAAAATACAAGAAAATTTGAAAAATTAAAAAAGTTTTGAAATTTAGAAACTAACCTTGAATTTAAGCTTTAAATCAAAGTTATAATTATCTAAACCCATTCCCGAGCTTCCAATCCACTGAATACCGAAGCTTGAGTTTGATTTTTGAATCAAAAATTTTGAGAAAAAGGGAGAAAGAGAAAGAGGCAGTGAGAGAGAGAGTGACAAGAGGAAGAGAGGGAAAGAGAGAGAGAGGGTAAGCGTGAGTGAGGAGACAAAGAGAGAGGGAGGGTATAAATAAAGAGAGAAATGGGCAGTTTCACTATATAGAAACCATGTGTCACCCACCGTTTTGGTAAAACGTGATATATTTAACATTTGACAAATTGTTTTGTTTCAAAATTCAAAATGACAAATAAAAATAATTTAAGGTAATTAAAAATCATTAAAATAATCAAAATAACATTAATTTAGAAATTTCACAAAACAACCAAATTAAGTTTAAAACATTCATTATGGCACACTAATCCACTATTTTACACACTAATAACATTTAACTAATTTCGGGACGTTACAGCTGTCCTCCCATAAAAGAAATTTCGCCCTCGAAATTTACATATCATTTCAAAAACAAAATAAATATGGATACACCTCTTGCATGGTCGATTCTGACTCCCAAGTGGCTTCATCAACCCCGTGATACTGCCACATGACCTTCACTAACGGTATATCACGACGTCACAAGCTAATCACTTTATGATCAATAATCTGAATTGGCACCTCCTCATATGTCGTGTCTTCTTGAATGTGTACGTCCTGAAATGAGACTATCTTGTTATGCTTAGGAGAACACTTACAAAGTATCGACACGTAGAATACGTAGTGAGCATGAGATAGCTCAAGAGAAAGATCTAGGCAATAGGCAACCACACCCACATGTTGACTAATCTCGAATGGTCCAACATATCTGGGTGAAAGCTTACCACTTACTCCGAATCGTGTGATACCTTTACGAGGTGATACCTTCAAGAAAACAAAATCTCCTACCTTGAATTCCAAAGGTCAGCGTCTCCTATCCGCTTAGCTCTTCTACCTATTCTGAGCTGCCTTCAATCGATCCCGTATCATGGTGACTTTCTCGTTATTGTCGTGAATCTCATCTGGTCCAAGAATAATCCTATCTTTCGGTTCTGCCCAACACACCGATGACCGACATGGTCATCCATACAATGCTTCCAATGGTGCCATGCCAATACTTGATTGATAGCTATTGTTGTACATAAACTCTACCAGATGCAAGTATTTCTTCCAGTTCCCACCAAAGTCTAATGCACATGCATGTAACATGTCTTCGAGAATCTAAATGACTCACTCAGATTGCCCATTAGTCTAAGGATGAAATGCCATGCTGAAATTCAAATCCGTCCCCAAGGCCTCCTAAAAGCTCCTCCAGTACTTGGCATTGAATCTAGTGTCTCTATCGGATGTGATGGACAAAGGGACTCTGTGCAATCGCTTTATATTCTGCAGATATAATTCTTCGAGAACTCTTCTCGAGCAAGTTAACCTAAAAGGGATGAAATGCACCGATTTCATCAACCTGTCAACCACGACCCAAATTGCATCATGCCCTTGCTTCATCCTTGGCAATCTGGTAAAAAAAATCCATCGTAATGTGTTCCCATTTCCACCTTGGAATAGGAAGTAGCTGAAGCTAACCTGCTAGCTTCTAATGCTTGGCTTTCACCTGAAGACAAGTTGCACACTTGGCCATGTATTCTCAAACATCCTTCTTTATGCCTATCCACCAATATTGTCTTTTTATATAACGATACATCTTCGTGCTCCTAGGATGAATGGCGAACTGAGACTTATGGGCTTCATCAATCACGGCCTTCGTCACTTCTACAATTGTTAGAACTATTAAGCTCTCCCTGAAGTACAGCGATCCATCGGCATGTATCCTCCATTCCTCAAATTACTCTCTGTTCTAAATCCGCACCTAGATTCCCTACAGATGCTGGTCTTGCCACTGATTTTGTTTCACCATCTGAATAAGAGTTGGGGTCGTCTCCATATGGTACACCAAAACTCGATCGTAGTCTTCATAGTATTGTAACCTGTTCTCACTTACTATCGCGTCCCTTTTCCAATCCTCGAGAGATAAACAAGCGAGAATCCCTAAAGACTTTCCGCTGAACACATTAGCGATCACATTGGCTTTCCTAGGATAGTATTGCAATGCAAAATCATAGTCTTCTATGTATTCCATCCACCTTCGCTGCCTTAAGTTCAAATCCCTTTGAGTGAACAGATACTTTAAACTCTTGTGATCGGAGAAAACCTAAAATGTTGCGCCGTACATATAGCATCTCCAGATCTTCAATGCATGAATCACAGCTACAAGCTCAAGCAAGAGAGTTTCGCTTGTGAGGTCATAGCTATCTCAATCCATACACCACCATGTGTCCATGTTGCATCAATATACATCCAAGTCCGCGTCTTGAAGCATCTGTGTAAACTTCGTACCACTTATCGCTATTCGAGATAATCAACACTAGAGCTATAGTCAACTGATTCTTTAATTCTTAGAAGGCAAGCTCACATTCTTCATCCCACTCAAATCTGACATTCTTCCTAATTAGTCTTGTCAATGGAGCTACTATCTTCGAGAAATCCTTTACAAATTTTCTATAGTATCCTACAAGTCTCAAGAAGCTACGAATTTGTGCTACATTCCTTGGTTGTTTCCAATCCACTATGGCTTCCACCTTGGACGGGTCCACTGAGATACCTTGCTCGGAGATGACGTGTCCTAGAAATTTAACTTCTATCAACCAAAACTCGCACTTTTCCTTCTTAGCATAGAACTAGTGCTCCTGTAGAGTCTGAAGTACGATTCTGAGGTGTTGCTCATGCTTCTCCTAAGTTTTAGAGTAGACCAAGATATCGTCGATGAACACGATCATGAACTAATCCAGATAAGGGCTGAAAGTTTCCAGAGCATTTGTCAATCCAAACGGCATCACCAAAAACTCGAAGTGTCCATACCGGGTCTTGAAATCTGTTTTGGGAATGTCCTCTTCTTTAATCCTGAGCTGGTAGTATCCTGATGGCAAATCTATTTTTGAGAAATACCGTGAACCTCCCAACTGATCAAACAGTTCATCGATCTAGGGCAGAGGATACTTGTTCTTCAAAGTGACCCGATTTAGTTGCCAATAATCTATACATAACCTGAGGGTTCCATCATGCTTCTTAGCAAACAGAACTGGTGCTCCCCTGATGATGTATTATTCCAGATATATCCCTTGTCAGCAAACTCTTGAAGTTGCTTTCTCAATTCTTTCATTTCTGCCGGTGCCATCCGATAAGGTGTTACAGAAATCGATGCTGTTCTTGGAAGTAGCTCGATACCAAACTTGATTTTCCCGATGCGGTGGCAATCCTAGTAACTCGTTGGAGAAGACATCTTTAAACTCATTAACTACAGGAATTGCTGCACTTCTTCTTGATGCACTAGATTCTCCTTCTAGGTTCATGAGGAAGTGTAACAAGCTAGATTCTTTCGTTCTTCAAGACATGTCTTCATAAGATGCTCACTCGTTATTCGATCATTACCACCCTGATAAGTGATCGTTGTCCCCTTATCGGACACTAAAGTCACTCTCCTAAGTTGATAATCTACAACTGCATTATACTTCGACAACTAGTCTATCCGTAAGATTACATCATATGAGCTCATGGGGATTATAGTCAAATCACTTTTCAAAATCTCATCCGTAATCTTTATTTTACAAGCTTTACATGCACAATTCACACACACCCACCCCATGGGTAAGGCTATAACTAAGGGTTCATTGAATTCTTCTACCTCTAATCCCAAGGCATATACAAAAGAGCTTGAAATGAGAGAATTAGTGGCACTAGTATCAAACAATACATGTGCTAAGGACTGAGAAACTAGGATCATACCATCGACAGCCGCGTTGCTGGTCTGGGCATCTGAACTCCTTGATGTCATGGTGTGAACCTAAATTGGAGCTTTCCCTTTTCCTCTACCAACATTGTTAGGTCCTGGGTTAGTCGGCCGATATTGCTGCGGTGAAGGTGACTACACGCTAGCTATACTCAATGCTTGATATTGAGGGGCATTTCACTGAAAGTTCTCCAGCCGATGTCCTTGTGCTGGGTATGGCAATTGTTGGGGAGAAAACTGATGGAACTGGAGTTGAGAAAATTGTTGAGGCTGAGGTAGAGTCTGAGGCTGATGACTAGCTCCTTCTCCGACCTAAAATCCTAGACAAGCATTCTTGATCAGGCAGTTCCTCTTGATGTGTCCCGGCTGCTGGCAATAGTGACAATGAAAGTTGTAGGGATTACTGCACCCACCGCTAGATGAACTACTACTTTTTCTATTCATGTTACCCTGTTGGCTCTTCCCTTGAGTTGGACGACTGCTGGTGCTCCTCCTAGCGCTCCTCTATGGTCCTCCAGACGTCCTTGCTCGATCCTCACAGTATTACAAATAGTCGCTTTCTGTAGATATTGCTACTGACACAAGCTCTCTGAAATTCCTAAGTCGTAGGGAAACCACCTATCATCGAATAAAAGCCTTAAGTTCATATTAGAATTTAATACACTTCTCACGTTTTGATGCCACTACAGATGGAGCAAACCTGGCCAACTCATTGATCTTTGCCTCGTACTCCCAAACTGACATATCACCTTGCTGCAACCTATAAAACTCGACCGTCTTCTGGTCTCTATATCCTTGCAAAAAGTAGCGGTCATAGAATATAGCTCCTTTTGAACCTATCCCAGCTAATGTTTCCATTGTTCTCTAGACGTTTAGCTTACTTCTACCAAGTATTAGCACCACCTTCAAATTTATAAGCTACAAATTCTACACAATACTCCTCTAGCATGCCAAGGGTACCCAAGTGTTTCACAATAGAATCTAGCCAATATTCAGCCACTTATGGGTCCCTATTTCTATCGAAGGTCAGAACAGATGCTCGTTGAAACTCCTTAAAGTACGTATGCCAATGACTAACCTTAGAGTCCTCCGGTCTTGCCCTTGCTGCCATCTGTCGAGTGCAGTAAACATGGCCCTCATCATGCCCTCATAATTTCCAAGATCAACATTAGCTGTTAAACGACATCTAGGTGCCATTCTCTCACTTCTAAAAACAAAATTTGGACTGTCAGTGGTATTTCATTATCGTACCTATGTATGCACAATTCTCAAGGTTCATAACCTTAAGCTCTGATACCGTTCTGTCACGCCCTGGAGTACGATAGGTGATGTGACGAGTTAATTAAGTTAATTAAGAGGAAATTTGAATTAAAACATAAGTTTAAGAATTTGATTAATTAAGAAATCGTGGTAATTTAAAAGCCTTTTAAACGAACATTTATAATAATTAAACATATAAGATAAAAACGAAATGAAATAAAATGATAAGGGAAGAGGGAATATGTGTTAGGTCCCATTGACCCATAACTTGTGCACACACATAGAATCGACAATAATTAAATTTACAACTACAGTCTAAAATAAAAGAGAAAGTTAAAGTTATACATGCCTTGATTTTATAATTCTAATAACCTACTTGGCTCTTCTACTGCTCGTAGGTCCAGTCAATAGACTCTTTTTCAATCCTAAGCTGTACTCTACCTAGGGGGAAAAGGTTTTAAAACAAATAAAAAAGTGAGCGAATGGCTCAATAGAACTATGCTTTTAAAAGCAGATAAATAATTTAAATATAAATTTACCTTTCAAAGAAATAATTCGAAAACAAACTTAAATAAATAAATTCTTTCAAATAAGTCTCTTTAAAACAGTTTGTCGAGAAAGTACATTTAATCTTTCTTGGGCAAACCATATATATAACACCACCGTAGTGGCCCAACTGAGTTTCAGGACCTGCCTCCAAGGTCGCACGCTACATGACCCGATCTCTGATATGGCATCATGCCCATATACGTATGTCTATTATTATTTAAAACCCATTTACCACGTATTTTCATTTACATTCATTATAAGGTTTGTTATGAAAATCAACTCGATCTACTGTTTACGAAAATAATCAATAGAAATCCTTTTTCAATCAATCATTGAAAACATTTTGATAAAAATTCTTTTGAGGCCAAAATCATTTTAAAAACTTGGCTGTCAAAGAAAGTGGCAGAAGTCCTACCTTAATACTGGTGCCGATGTCCCATACCATAGTCTCAGTCCACTATACGTTAGCTCCGTGAAACCACGAACAAACCTTAAATATATAAATCGAGTCTATCTGTATCTAGCTTAAGATATCCTATGTTACTAAATTGTCTCATGGTGTCCTAATGTGCCATTTAAGTCTATAAAATCATATTGTGACATTAAAATCTCAATTAGGGTTCAAAACGATGAAAACGGGTGAAAAATGACAAATTTTTACTATGCCCGTCAGCCTACCGGTCTCCCTAGTTTGGCCTGCCGAACTGTGCAGTTCGGGCTGCCGACAAATCAGGTTCGATTGGCCAAAATTTTCTAGGTTCAACTTGCCAATCGTATGAATCCGGCCTGTCGAACTCCTGAATCCAGCTTGCCGAACATGAAGTTCGGCCTACTGAAATGAAAAAGTTCTAGAATTTTCTAGACACGAGTTTTGGCCTTCCTAAGCCCAAATCCTCATTCCAACCTATTTTTCTCAGTTTTCGGGCATAGAAAAAATCTATAGATGATAGAAAAACATTATAAAACTCTTTTGAACTAATTTAAACAAGATTTGCACAAAAATTTTGAATAAATCCAAAAATGGAGAAAAATAGGGAAAAATAAAAAATCTTGATTCAAATCCCTTTTTAACCAAACCAAGCTTAGCTTCTAGGTATTTTAAGTTTCTCTAACTTAGATTAGAGGTTTTCTAAGCTTAAATGAACTTAGATTTCAAAATACGAGACAAATTGAAAAATTGAAAAGGTTTTAAAATTTAGAAACTAACCTTGAATTTAAGCTTTAAATCAAAGTTATAATCATCTAAACCCGTTCCCGAGCTTCCAATCCACTGAATACCAAAGCTTGGGTTTGATTTTTGAATCAAAAATTTTGAGAAAAAGGGAGAAAGAGAGAGAGGCAGTGAGAGAGTGAGAGTGACGAGAGGAAAAGAGGGAAAGAGAGAGAGAGGGTGAGCGTGAGTGAGGAGAGAAAGGGAGAGGGAGGGTATAAAGAGAGAGAGAAATGGGCAGTTTCACTGTATAAAAACCGTGTGCCGCCCACAGTTTTGGTAAAATGGGATATATTTGACATTTGACAAATTGTTTTGTTTCAAAATTCAAAATGGCAAATAAAAATAATTTAAGGTAATTAAAAATCATTAAAATAATAAAAAATAACATTAATTTAGAAATTTCACAAAACAACTAAATTAAGTTTAAAATATTCATTATGGCACACTAATCCACCATTTTACACACTAATAACATTTAACTAATTTCAAGACGTTACATATTGTCTATGATATGATCCATGATTTTATTGAAGATTATGTTGATGACCTCATAGTAAAGCAAAAAATGTAGGAGTCTCACTTAGCACATCTGAAAAAAGGTATTCAAAAGATGCCGATAGTATCTCAAGGAAAATTCTTGGGCTTTAAAGTATGCAGGAATGGATTTTAAATTGATGAATATAAGACAAAGGCAATCCTAGATATTAAGCCACCTCAAGATCTCAAGCAACTCAAGGAATTCATCGGAAAATTTTCCTATCTTAAAAGATTTATTCAGGCATTGGCTAGTATAATGAAACATCTTCATATATTGACAAAAAAAGTAACGAATATTGGCTGGAATTAGAACATGAGCTGGCTTTTGGAGAAATTAAAAAGCTACTTATAAACTCACAAAATATGGTTGTGTCATCTTCCCAAAAAGACCTTTTGGTAAGAAGACCTTTTGGTTTATCTGGTAGCAAGTGACGAAGTTGCTAGGATCACGATAGCAACAGATATGATGGCCAAGAAAAACCTTTATATTTTTTAAGTTGCTTGCTAAGAAGATTGGAGAAAAATTAAGCTTCCAGTGATAAGTTATGCTTTGCCTTGATGTATGCGGTACAAAAGCTTAAACAATATGCGCTTATGCATAAAGGTAATCACCAACTCTATTGTTGAGGTTGTTAATCTTGTTATATCGTTGTTATCATTAATGTTGTTGTTATTATTATTAGTATTGTTGTTGTTGTGGATGTTGTTGCTATTGTCTTTATTACTAATTATTCTCTAAAAACTTCTTATTGAGTCGGTTATGTAAACAATTGATCTTGAGTTAGTTTTATGCACATGTTAGATCCTTAGATGTTTATTTATGATTCAGGATTATGAACAAGTGTGTGATGTATGAGCTTGGCCTTGAAAGTGGAGTTTTATGATATGATTAACGTGAGTGGAATGGTGAATGATTTTGGTGTATTCTTGCTATGTGATATAAAATAAATGCTCTGGGTGGTGCGTCTTAAAGTTATGGTATACCACAATATATTTGCAAATCATTTTCATGTAGGTTTAAAATTTTAATTTAGTCAAAAAACAGCAGTTATGTTGCTGAAATTTCATTAAAAACTGACTAACATAGGAAAAACGATTTAGGATGGATTTTAGTAGTCAAACTGGTTATAACCTGATCCTATGCTTGTTGAGATCTTGTGCGACACCGTCGGACAATTTCTAAGGCCATCCAAAGTGTTTATCGAAGTTATATCCCATGGTGTGCTCATTTGTTGGGCCAATGGATATCTCATATTGATGGAACTGTCCATGCCACATGGACCTCTAACAAGGTGCCCTTTCAGGGCACAATGGACACGGGATGCTCATTTGGGGCACAATGGAATATTATAAATCATCCTTTCTTTTTCTTTTTTCCATCACTAACAACCCAAGACGTGTGTGAAGAATTTGGGTGACAAATTGCAAATTTTAGAATTAGAGATTTGCTTGATAAAGTGAGAAATCGTTAAATTTTTGCATTGTTATGGAAAAAAAAATGTTTATTAACTATATAATAATCATATGTATTAATAATAGTAAAGAAAAACTGAGAGGCAAGTGATAGATTTCCTACTGGGCACTGTGTGCTTATACTTCCCCTACTTTCTCTTTAAGGTTAGTCTATTTATCCTCGGGGTCATAGATTTCATCAATGCCCCTCACCTACGATTGGTATTTTTCTTTCAATTTTCTTGGTGCATGGATGATACATGGAATGAACACCCCTAGTAGAAAATTAGTTATTTATAAACCTAGTATAAATTTTTATTTGAATTTATTTTTATTTTCATTTTTATTTTTATTTATTTTGACAAAAGCTACACCTTTTTATTTTTTACTTATTTGATAAACACATTTAAATTTTGTATATTTTCATTTTAAATTTTCTATTTCCATTTGATTTCTTTTAATTTAGCATTAAAGTCTCTGGAGCATATTTGAATGAATTTTTATAAATTTTACGAGCCCTGCTATAGTTTTCGAGTATTTTGACCATTTAAATCTTTAAAATATTTCTTTCAATTAAGTCACTACCCCCGGTATTGGGTCGTGATGCTCTGCACCAACCAATTTCAAGTTCATCAAGAAATAAAACATATAATCTATAAGAAAGAGTTGATCCGTATCATCTTTACTTGGTTTTGACTTCTCTATTTTTTTAAGAATACCGAGTCGGCTCGCTCTTCTCCTACCCGTATCTAATAGAATGTGCTGAGCTAAATCTTCTTCATGTAAAACTTACTTTATTTAGATCGAAAAATCGTAAGGTTTTATGTAACCATATGATATGTCTCAAATCCGTTGTCAATCCTATTTCCAATAGGAACAGTTGACAATTGAATCCAATTTTTTCATTATTTTCGTATCCGTAATAGCGTAAAAAGAAGGCTAGATTCCAAGTTGTTCAAGACTAGTAGCATTGAGTTTCTCGACCCTTTGCCTTAGGTAAGGTAGTTTTCTGATAAGTACTTTAATCAGCAATAAATGTTTGATTTCGATTTTCTTAAAATTTGCTTTCTTACCTAGCTTCTCTATTTTCCTAAAAAATGATTTTGATTTTATTTAAATTTGCTTTCTTACCTATCTTCTATTTTCTTTAAAAAGAAAAAAGAAAGATAACGAAAAAAATTATTATATATGGATACGTAAAGTAGTAGTAGAGAATATCAACATATAAAGTTTGCAACATTCGATGAATAGCGTATATCAAGAAGATTGCACTTTATTCAACGGCAAACTCCAAAAGAAAAGGGATATGCTCTATCCATTTATTTCTTAGTTGCAAATAAATAATATATGTTCATGAAATATATGCCCTGCTTAAATTAAGTATCCGTTGTCGACAAATATATTTCATCAGTCTCTTTGTCTTCATATATCCTTGTTTTACACTGTATCAAAGCAAGATTGCACATCCTTTTCTTTCCTTTTTTTAAGCAAATGATAATAGTGTCTGCGGTAAGCTTAATGGGAACGGAGGGCAGTTTCCTGTTTTGATATTATATAAGATAATAATTATAATAATAGTGATAATAGTAATAATAATACTTTTGCATATGCTATTGATTCTAGAAAATGGAAACTAGTAGGCTTGCTTGCTCTTCCAGTTCACTAATCCTAAAAGAATAATAGTTGAGTTCGGTTGTTGCATGAAGCTCCATATCATTTAGTTGATTACTACGCGCATCACACTAGTAAAAATTGAGGATTACACGATGGTTTTAAACCATCGTGTAAAGCATTCACGACAGTCAAAAAACTATAGTAAAATTGTCCGTTGTGATACTAAAAAGACTTTTTATCATGGTTTTTTATCGTCGTGAAATGCTGCTAATAGCAGGTATTAAGTGTGTTTTATAGGAGGCTACCACAACGGTTTTGAGAAAAAACTGTTGTAAAATGTGTAGATTATACGACGGTTTTCAATGAAAACCATCGTATAATCTTGGTTATTTTCTACCTTCTACAACGGTTTTTGGTAAAAACCGTTGTGTAAGGTATAGTCAGTCATAAGCGAAAAAAAGTTACCAAAATTTCTAATTTCTCACTGGATGACCAGTCCCATATGTTATCCAGTAATCCAAGGCTCAAATTGCAAAATCATATATTCAAATTGAACTATAAATTTTTTTCAAAATCATATATCTACGCTATTCCATACATCTAAGCAATCATGCCTAAATAATAATTCATACAAACATAAAAATAATTGCTATGATGGTCATAGAGGATTTTCATCAAATGTATAGTAGACATCACATATATAAACACATACACAAAGACATAAAAAGTAATTAAAACTAAAACTAAAATTAGAACTAAACAACTAAAACAAATTAGTTTACACAAACCATAAAATAATTAAAACTAAAACAATATAACTAAAAATTTTTTTAAAAAAAAACTAAACAATAAAAAAAAGAAATAGAAAGTTACCAAATGGCGGTCGGAGGCGGAAAACGACAAGGTCATGGAGGTAATGAGCTTGACGAGAAGAAGACTTAGATAGTTCATCAAACATGTAGAGGACATCACATATACAAACACATAAACAAATGTATAGAATGTAATTAAAGCTAGAACTAAAATCAAAACTAAGCAACTAAAACTAATTAATTTACACAAAACATAAAAAATTAAAACTAAAACTACATAACTAAAAATTTTTTTAAAAAAACTAAACAATAAAAAAAGAAACGAAATGTTAACAAATGGCGGTCGAATGTAGGTAACGATGAGCTCAAAGAGAAGATACTTGAAGAAAAAAACCTTCACAAAGAAGGGATGGTGACGAGCTCATATGTTGTGGAGGCCTCGAGGCTAACGGCAACACGTTGGGTCGAGGCAAAGACGACAATGGCCAAGATGGACGTAGAGAGAGGGGGGATTTAAGGGTTAGAGAGAGAAATAGGATTGGGTTTTAAGAGAAAAGGGTTGAGTTTGAGTGCTAACTCGAATAAGAAAGAGAGAGAGAGTGGGTCTTTTAAAATTTCGCTGATTGCAATAAGGGCAGGCTTTTTAATATTTGCTGACTATCTTTCACGATGGTTTTTAATAAAAGCCGTCGTATAATATAATATGCCCCCTACCACGACTGTTTTTCGTAAAAACCATCGTGGAATTTTCCGTTGACTATCACGACAGTTTTCGTGTTCTACGCGTACCACCCCCCACGTGTTTTTCCTACTTAACATGACGGTTTTTAAGACACCATCATTTAATAAGTGTAATGTATTGTACAATTTGTAATAGTGTCAGCGTGCTCTTGTAATCCAAGAACTTGTCTGAGGTTATCTTCTTGTTTAGGATGGTTTCTAATTGATGGACGTATTGAAAGAACGTGAACTACTACCTGAGCCAAAGAGCTACTTGAAAGTAAAGATTGCTGCTTTCAGATCCAGAGGACCATCATTTGCAACATTCGACAAAACAGCAATAGAATAGCACAACTGATAAAATTAAAGGTAGTGAGAGGACGTGGCTAAAATGTGGATATATACAAAAAGGATATGAGTTTAGATGAACACTTGTGTTCATCGAGAACTCACCGGGCAAAAGGCGAAGCCATGTAAGTGAGGTGGTAAATGTAAAGAAATGATTAGTGTCCATCCAAAAAAACAACAGAAATGCCTAGTGTCCACTGATCCCTTGAAGGAGACATCTGCCCAAGAAAGTGACAGAAATTGCTGTAAGCACCAGTATAAAAGGCGGGTAGTTCTAACGTTGGGGCAGGAAAGAGAAAATAAAGAAAAGGGAAAAAAAGTGCTCCAGTTAAAAAAAGAGCCTATTCTGCTTACCAAATGGCTTTTCATCTGTTTAAAAAACTTCACATATATGCGTGCAAGAAAAAGAGGAGCTTATGGCAGCAGCCTGTCCTTGAAAAGCACTATTATGACTATGGAAAGCAATTTTCTTTTTTAAATTTGTATATGAAACCTGCCTTTTTTAAGTTCAACATATAAACACATTTGAAATATATATATATATATATATATCGTGTCTATAAATAATTACATAGTGCATAGGGACAACATTTGCATATATACTTATTTTTTTCTTCTTTTTTATATACAAAAAATATATATAATTTTTTTATTCCTATTAACCTATAAAAATAGTCATTTTAATCGTGACCGTCTATTTCTTTTTTTTCTTCGTGACCATCTATTTCTTTTTTTCTTATTTTTTTCCTATTTTTAATTACTATTTCTTTTTTAATCTTTGAAAAAACCAAAAAACCCAAACAATAACATACAGTCTCTACAATCAGTACAACACTGTGAGATTTATGTGATATCTTACAACGTTTTAATTTTGTGCTCCCTACGGAGATTGTTTATTTAAATCAGTAACAAAGTTGGTTTACATGAGATAGGATTATAATATATATTTCAAAATTAACCAACCCTACCACAGCAATTTTGTATTAAGTTATTAAAATAAAAAATAGTTTGTCACACTTGTAAAGATATAATTAAATTGCTAATTGAATCTTTTCTGAAACAAATAGTGTTAATAGATATAGCAAATATTAGATATTTTAAATATATTTATTAATTGAGAATGTCTTAATTCAATTTATAAATAATTTGACCTAACTTACAGCGAAACTTCATTTATGAAATTGAATAATTATGGGTTTTTTTAGGGAAAAATAATTGTGGAATTAGAAATATATTTTATGTGTTTTTTCATATGCATCATGCACCACGTTTACTATTGTAAAATATTTGTATATGATGTTTATGCAATCATTTAATTTACATCATCTGTTTGTTTATTACAGCAATAATGTCAAATCTAATCATACTTATTCTCTCAAATGAAATATTATTTGGAGATAGCTTTGTTAAGTAGAAGCATAACATGAATATTCTACTCGTTTGCAAAAACTATAAGTTTGTCCTGATGGAGAACTGTGCTCCACCGCCTATGGTCAATGCTACTTGTAGTGAATGAGAAGCATATGATTGTTAGATCGAGGCAAACAACAAGGCTACTACCTGTTAGCTGACATGTTTAACGTGCTTAGGATGAAGCACAAAAACATAGAGACTATTTATGAGATAATGTATTCCTTTCAACACATGTTATGAAGTTCTTTTGAAAAGGCACGACATGAAGCGGTAAAGGCTGTATTGAATGTCAAAATGAAGGAATGGGTCTCAACCAGAGAACATGTTCTTAACAAGGTTAACTATCTCTATGAGCCCGAAATAAACGAGGCGATGATTGATGAAGCCACACATATAGGGATGATTTTAGAAATCCTCACCTAGGCATTCTTTCAGGTTAAAAGCAACCATTTTATAAAAAAGTTGAAATACAACATGATTGAATTGCTTAATTAGTTGTAAATCTTCAAGTCTATATTAAAAGAGAAAGCAAAAGAATATGAGGCAAGTGTTGCTGAAACTCAATCTTTCTCTTATGCTAAAAACAACCAAAAGAGGAAGAAGAAAACTTGAAAGAAGTGGCAAGTCTAAGAGTGGAGGAAAACCTAAGAAGAATAAGAGCAACAACAAGAAAAAAGAGCACAAAGAAAAATAAACCTATAGGAAAATGTTTCTACTACAATACAAATGGGCAATGGAAGAAAAACTATAAGAAGTATCTCTAGGAGCTCAAAGAGAAAAAGAATAACAGTAAATCAGATCTACCAATTTTAGAGACTTGTGTAGTTGAACATGATACATCACATCGCATAATTGGTTCAGGGGCAACTAATCATGCTTTCTCTTCTTTGCAGATGCTTAATTCTTCAAGGGAATTTGCCAATGAAGAACACACAATAAGAATGGGAACAAGAATAGTAGTTTTAGAAAAAGCAATGGGAGTTGTTAAACTTTATTTTGGAAACAGGTTTGTATTATTAAACAATGTTTATTGCATTCCTCATTTTCGTAGAAAATTGATTTCTATTTGCAAGTTGTTTGAACAAATATTTAATGTTTCTTTTAATGATAATTATGTTATTATTTCTATAAATGGTTTTGATATTTGTTCTGCAAATTTGAAAAGTAGGCTATATGCCTTAAGGCCCAAGAGAATCACTACTTAATATCAAAATGTTCAAAGTTGAATAACAAGAACCCAAAAGGCAAAATGTTTTTTCGGATGATGAAACATACCTATGACACCTTAGGTTAGGTCATATTAACGTTGATAGGATTAACAGACTAGTAAATAATGGTCTTTTAAGAGAACTAAAAGTTGGTTCTCTAACAGTTTGTGAATCTTGTCAAGAAGGGAAAATAACCAAAAGGCCTTTCTCTACAAGACGCAAAAGGGCCAAAGAGCTGTTTGAGCTAATACATTTAGATGTTTGTGGTCCATTGAATGTATAAGTACGTAGTGGTTATGAATAATTCATCACATTTATCGATGACTATTCATTATATGGATACATGTACCTAATTCAAAGGATATCTAAGACTTTTGAAAAGTTCAAAGAATTCATTAGTAGAATCTAAAAAGCAATTAGGTAAGTCGGTGAAGACTCTTTGATCTAATCAAGGAGGGGAGTACCTTGATACTGAATTCAAAGATCACTTGATAGAACATTACATTCTATCACAACTCACCGCACCTGAAACTAGTGTTGTCAAGAAAAGAAATCAAACGTTACTTGATATAGTAAGATATATGCTTAGCTTATCATCATTACCTAGCTCATTCTTGGGATATGCGATATAAACCTCAGTGTATCTTCTAAACATAGTTTTATCTAAGTCTATTTCAAAACACCTTTTAGAGTTATAAAGTGGTCGTAAACTAGTATACGACATACCCGTAAACGGGGGTGTTCAAATAATGACCAAGAAAATCCTAGAATTAAAAATGTAATTAATGTACTTAAGTCAAATATTTTCTTGGAAAATATAGGCTCTATTTGTTTTTGTTCTCAAAATTTTTAAAAATATTTTTGCATGTTTTTCAAGGCAAAAATTTTAAAAACACCCTCAACATAATTCCCAAAAAATTCTCATTTTCAAAAACAAAAACATTTTCATCTATTTTAAAAACAATAACAAACGACCCCATAGTGTTTGAATTTTTGTGATTGAAAGATTTATGGAATTAATATAAATATTCCAAAATTCTATGGTAAATATTAAAGAAATTTATTTATAAGTATAGTATTGTGTTAACAGTATATCGAGAAGCACTCTAACACATAGGAAGTCCTTAGTTGCCTATTAGTTAAAAATCAAAGTTATGAGGGCAGCATTTTAGGTAAGAAAAAGCAATCTGAGCTCGAGAATTGACATTGTCAAAGACTAAGTCATTACCAAGAAAAAGTGTCTTTAAAGTTAAGTTTAAGTTTTACTCAATCAAGAAATTATTTTAAGCTTTTAAAACAATCCAGCTTTATTATGCAATTAAGAATTTATGTCGGTATCAATTTATTCAAAGATTAGCTTTAGATTATGAGTGGGCAATGATTAAAGGACCCACTAGGAAATGAAGGGATAAGATCAAAGGACAAGAAATGACCTTGAATAAAACTTGATATGAGTAGTGTCCTTGACATAATTATGAGACTTTTTACTTCCAGTTTCTCTCTCCCTCCTAGCATCTTTCTTAGAGGTTATTAACCAAAAAATTTGGCTTGATTCAATGGATTGAAGGCTTAATAAATTATAATTATTAACCAAAAAAATTTCGCTTGATTAACTAAATTGAAAGCATAATAAATTATAGTTTACTAGCCAAGGGTGATTAGTCCAATTGACTATAAATAGGACCATTATGTTCAAGAGTCCATTTTGCTTATTTCTCTCCCATTTCTCCTCTAGAAAACTAGTTCTCACCAAGCCCCTCCCTCTAAAATTCTTCTATTCCCACACTCACAAAACCAGCCAAAAAAAATAGAGGAGAAGAAAAGATCTAGGAGGGGTCATTCAAGTGTGCTACAAGGGTATATCCACTATCCTTTCTCATTGATTTTAAGTTTGGCTTAAGTTTATGATGTTGGTGATGTAAGTTTGTAATAAGCTTTGATTTGTGTATTTGTTAAGGATTTTATAAATTTAAGTTGTGATGGTTTAAGATTACACAAGTTTAGATGCAAATGAGTTAGAGCTAGGTCATGGTGTATGTTCACAAACATTTTTGCTTACTTTAAATGTAGAAACAAACCGTTTAGAGGTCCGTTTCGGAATTTTTTTTTTTGAAACAAAACCTTTTAGATCTCAATGTTTTGAACAAATCTCAGTGACCAGAGATTTTTGCAGTTCTAACTTTAGGACTGGGTTTCAGGCTATTTTTAAAAACTGTGTAAACAGTGGGCAGCTGTTATTTTGATGGAAACGGACCGCTTTGAGGACTAACCATAATTTTCACAAAACATGAAAGTATTAAATCTCAATAAAAGGAAGAACTTTCATGTAGAACTTTTTGAAATTCTGCCTTTAATACGCTATTATGAACAATTAAAGAAAACTACATAGACTAACATTGTTTTTGACAAAAATAACCCCTAAATAGTTTGAATTTTTATTTTTGAAAACATAGAAATTTGAGATCTCTATGAGACGAAGAACTTTTGTGAAGAAAATTTTTGAAAATTTTGCCTCTAAGATGGACCTTGAAGCATATTTATAAAAATTGTAAAAAAAAATTTATAGAAACCAACTAATTTGGTAAAGTTCACAAAAATCATCAAAAACAGATATGTTAAAGATAGAAAACATAATTTTTAAAAACATGAAAGTTCTAAACCTTGTTAAAACAAGAAACTTTTATGAAGAAAATTTTTAAGAAAACTATCTCTAACATACAATTATATTGTAACTTTTAAAGCTAACAAAAAAGTACTTTTGGTATTAGTTTAGAACAAAACCCCTATTTAGCAGTAGATTTGCAATTTTCAACCAATAGGGGAATCATAGCACTCAAAAAACTATATGAGCTTATAGTTCACAGTTTTATCAAATCAAAATCTATTTTAAAATATGATTTTTGATAGAAAACTTTACATATACGAATGTGGGTTTTCTCACAAACTTCAACGGTTTTCAAACGGGATTAATAAAAGACCAACATGTTAGACCGCAACATTATGGCACTAAATTTGGGCCCAACATGTATATCACTTCAAAAGCCACCGCTCAGATCTAAGTTCCAATGACCTAACATTTAAAATTCCAATAAAACACCTCTAGACTTAATGGGCCATATTGAACTTGTGGAAATGAATATGTATCTAGACATGAGCCTTTGTACAATTATGAGCGCAACAAGTGTAATAATAGGATTTAACTTAGACTTAGTTAATGGATAAGATAATTAATTATAAATTGGTTAATTAATTATCAACTCTAGCACAGATAAATAAAGGCAATTAAGGAAAACAAAGTAATGAGGATTAAATGAATTAATCCTTATAATGAATATGATGATTTTGCAATCCTCCAATAAAGGAAAATAGGTTTTAAGGAAGGATTTAATTCCTTTATGATTATGCTAAATTAAATAGAATAAGATAAGCTAACCTTACACTCTCAATAGTTGTTCTTCTATAGAAGTTAACAATAGTTGAAGGAAACTTTGGCGAGTTCACGAATCCTATTACTAGAAAATAGATAAGTAGAAATCTAGCCTATAGTGTGTCAGTTTCCAATCGAAAATGGTTTACATGTTTTTTTTTTTTGAAAAATATCAGTGCATGTTTATGCCTAATGTTATAGAATGCAATGCCATGCCATACTGCATATTCACTAAAAAGTTCAATGAAACCTATAAGAACAAGTTAAGTTGCATGTCATACCAACCTTTCAAATTACAAGGAGGCTAGTTTCAATTTAATAAATCTAGATCATGGTGTCATTAAGGGCCTTACAAACCCTAACTTCCCAATAATATCAAGCAACCAACGTGGATACTTGGACCAATTAGTTTAATAAGATAAGAACATAAATGAGCATAATTAGCACATGCATATTTTACTTTATGTCTTTTTAAATATTTTGTGAAATGTAGTTCCTACTTGCTGAGCGAAAGCTCATCCAAGTTTGTTCATAAAGTAGGCAAGCAACTTGCAAGTAAAGTTTAATGGACAGTGGTGCAGTAGTGGAGAATCAGTGGAGAGGGAGAATGGATCCTGCGCATTTATTCCTCCTTTAGTTTTTGTTAATTATGAAATTTTAATCCTATAGTTTTTGTTAATTATGAAATTTTAATCAAGTATAAATAGTATGGTTGAAATTGTATATATATGTTTTGAAGACCAAGGTTGTAACAATGCAACCTTAGTCCGTATGACTTTAAGACTATCAAGTTCTAACTTCTGTTGCAACAAAAGTAAGTATGGTCCAAGTAAAAATAATTCGTAAGGTTATTTAATTTAGTAATACTTGAAAAAATGTTCTACAAATTTAAGTATTCTTAAAAGCATATGTTTAAGTAATGTAAGTAACAACCATGTAGGTAGGGTCATTAGAGTCCAGCACGTATGCCGAAAGAAAAGACCAAAAGCTAGAACCATATTCTAATGTGTGCTTGCTTATGGGATATCTGAAGGGAACAAGGGGAGTTTGTTTTAAAGTTCTCAAGAGAAAAAAGGTATTTGTACTGACAAATGCCACTTTTCTTAAGAATGATTATGTTACTAACTACGAATCTTGTAGCAAAGTTATATTGGAAGAATTACTTTTTGATCATATCATACCACAACCGACAATTGTTATCAAAAGACAAAATGGGGAGACCATATATCTAGATCATGATGTCATACCACCTCAATGTAGTGAGAAGGTTGTGCGACCATGCACTCGATACAGAGAAATCAGAGAAGCTTAATTTGTTATTTTTGATAGTGGTAGGGATGATCCATTGACATATTAGAATGTAATGGAAGATTCTAACAAGGAGAAATGGCAAAAGGCTATAAACCTTAAAGTGAAGTCTATGTACTCAAATTCTGTCTAGGAACTCCTAGGTCTGCTTAAGGGGTGTTAAAGCCATTGGATGCAAATAGACCTACAAGAAGAAAAGAGAAGTGGTTAAGAAAGTTGAGTCTTTCAAGACTAGGTTAGTGGCAAATAGTTACACCCAAAACTCCAAGAAAGGTAATTTACTTACACACTATGGAGTTTATCTTTCAAAAGAGTAATATCCCACGACACCTCAGGAGGAACAAAACATGAGACAGGTGCCCTATGCATCTGCAATAGAAAGGCTAATGTATGTCATGTTGTGTATAAGGCATGATATCTGCTATGCAGTGAGTATAGTCAGTTGATATCAATCCAACATAAGATTAGATCATTGGATGGTGGTTATACACATTCTTAAGTATCTTAAGAGAATGAGAAACTATATAATGATACACTCCGGTGAGAATTTGATTCCTACTGGATATACTGATTTTGAATTTTAATTAGATGAAGAGACTTGTAAATGTATGTATGAATCAATGTTTATTCTTGGAAAAGCATTAAACAGTCTTGCATTGTTGATTCAACTATGAAAGCTAAATAAGCAGCTGCTTGTGAGGTAACTAAAGAAGCTATTTGGCTCCATAAGTTCTTAACTTATTTAAAAGTCATTCCAGACATAGATAAACCACTCACATTGCATTGTGATAACAGTCGTGCAACAGAAATTTTAAAAGATCTGAGAAGCTACAAAAAAGAAAGCATATAGAGTGAAAATATCATTAAATCAAAGAGACTACATCGAGGTGATATGGAAGTTATGAAGATTGCATCACAAAACAATCTTGCCAACTCTTTCATCAAGACGTTACCTGCAAAGAATTTTAAGGGAAATTTGAAAGGCTTAGGTCTAAGAGATTTGTCTCGCCTACTTCAAAGAAAATGGAAGATTGTTAGGATTGATGCCCTACAAGCATAGACATTATACATATTGTTGACAAATTAAATGAAATCACGTTTATTTATTTTTAGTTGCGTATATGTGCTATGATTACTTTAATAAACATCAAGAAAATCACATGATTATTAATGTGATTATAAATTTAACTCATAATTGTTATATGCTTGAGGACAAAATTTATAAATAATCATCTAAAAAGTCCATAATAATCAATTAAAGTCTAGAATATTTAACTAAATATTACAAGTATAGCCTAATCTCGTTCCAAGCTTTTAATATTGGAGACATTGAATTAGAGTTACTTTATATAATGAGATTATATAGACTGGACTAGGTAAATTATATATCTCTTATAATCTTCTGTTACAAGTAGAGTATCCAAATTTATCACTATGATGATCATATATATGGCATTCTTAATCTTAAGTATTTATTATACTCCTATTTATAACATTATATTTTTTTTACTTGCTCAGCAAGATTTTTCTCAAAACATATCATAACTTTTCATTTTGGAAACATGATAGAATAAATGGTTGGGAATGATATTATACAAATAAGCAATCCATTTCTTCCTAATAGAAGTTAGAAGAATAGTTCTCTTGAGTGATGATTTAGGACATGAACAATAGAGCGCTCATGATAAGATTATAAATTCATTATTTTTTAGAGAATCATTGGAATTTAGGGACAATAAAGTAATAAAAGAGGCGAAATGAAATTGGTACCCAACTCTTATTACAAACTATTTATGGGGGACTGACTTACATATAAGGATTATATCAATAGACTTTTCAATATTTTTTCTTTGAGTAACTATTACTATAGTTTGAAGAGTAATAGTGAAACTAATAAATTTGGCACATTAAATAGTTTAATTAATTATCGAATTTATTGGAGCTTAAATTATAAGTCCATAGGTTCTTATTGCTACCTCTATAACACTATATTGGATTAAAGCATAAAATAAATTATATATTTAATTTGAAATTATTGAATTATATTAATTATTGCACACTAGAGATATTAATGTGATACAAAAAAATGTTTTCTATGACATATACTATGATGTGACAAATGTTGTCACATTTAATCGAGTAATAGTTAATTGATAATTATATTTAACTAGTAAGATTAATTAAATATATTTTGCACTAATAAATTAGTTATATTTAATTAATGAGATTATTTAAACATATTTTTATTTTCTAGGACACATGTTTGGTGGGACCATATAATGTGTGAGTCAATATGAACACAAATTAATTAATTAATTAATATTTATATTTAAATAAATATGATTTATTTAAATTTAAGTTATATATAATTATATACATGGGTGCAGTGGTGGGAAAGTGGTTGTAAACCACAACGTGTCCCACTATAAGGAGTTTTTCTCTTGAAGTGGGCATGAAATACCCAACTAAAAGAAGAAAAATAATTTTTAGTTACTTAAAAATTAGGAAACGACTACGTGAGACCTCCTAAAAAAGGTCTCATGATGAGACCTTTGATCTTAACCATTGAAGTTGATCAAATGGTTTAAAAAAGACTAGTCCACATGTGCTTATCATCCAATCTAAAATACACAATGTGTTTATAATGAACCTGCCGTATCCAATTTAAAATACACCATGTGTTTATAATGAACCTGTCATATCCAATCTAACATACACAAATTAGAAAGGAAAAAAATAAAAAGAAACTCTTTTTCCAAAATTAAAAGAAGCGTTCATCTTTATTAAAAAAAGTGTTCATCTTTGAGAGCCGTTAGACGTAACGAAAGAGTATGAAGCAATGTTGTTCACCTCACTAGAGAGCCACCACGAGCACCTTAACAGCGCCATGAGAATGCGATTCTAGGTAGGTAGCAGTGCAACCGCACGATGTTGTCTACCTCATCGGAGAGCCACCATGGGAACCTAACTGGAAGTGTCACATATCGCGACCACACAATGCTGAGTCTATCGCTATAGTGGTCATGACCTCCACCCACTGGCTCGTGATTCCGTCACGGCATCTGCCTATGGGTGTTCAAGTCTAATAGTACAAGTCTGATATAACCTAAAGTGTTACGTTGCCTAAGTAATAATACTCGGTGAATCCGAAATCGATCTCATAGAGAAAAGGTATTGCAAAGGTCTAATATATTAGTTATTTTAGTTTTAGATGAAACTTTTGAGGATTAAAGTTAATTATTTACAATATTTACACATTTTATATTTTTTTGTATTTTTAGATTGTTTTGTGATTTTTGGAACATTAACAACAAGAAATATGACTTAAAAGAGAATGGTAAATGAAACTTTAATAATAAGTGCAAATTAACTTGGAAGAAACAACAATTTTAACAATACTTAGGATTAAAGGTTCTATTCTGACAATTACCTTAAATATGTTTTAGTTTTTCTAAAATTTTTTATTAAAATGGTTTAAATATGCAATATGCTATCTTTTATCTACAATAAATCAAGAGTTACCAACCATTTAACACACTAATTCATGTCTATAATGTATCAAAAACTCATTTTTAACAAAAATATACATGATTTCAAAAGTAACTAACTAAAATTACCAACCAAATTTACAGTTAAGCATTTATCATGTCATTGTCTGTCTATAAATAATTAAAGTGTTTCTAAACATTACATAATGCTAGTCTATGTCTATGATAAATAAAAACTTAGTTTTTCAAGAATTTTAACTCGGTTAACATGAAAATTATAAGTTTTCTAAAAAATAATTTTGACATTATAACAACTTTAAAAACATTAAAAAAACTAAAAATATTTACTTTAATTGTGCCAGAATTTCCCCCTTTCTCTTTAGCAAAAAAAAAAAAAAAATAGAAAGACATATTGAAGGTAAAAACATACATAATTTTATTAAGCATAACTATTTTATAACATAAACTTAAATCTATTTTACAAGAACTTAAACTAGAAACTAAGAAAACTAAACCAAACTTAGAACTACATTTTTATAAGAAGAAAGAAATTTCTCATAAGAAGATAGAGCGAATAATACATTGAAGGGAAGGAGGTATTTATAGGATAGAAAATTCACTAATTACATAATTTTTTTATTTATTTTTTAATTATTTTTATTATTCTGTTGGGATATTTTTAGGCTGAAAATGTGTAGGATAGCAATTTAAGAATATTTTGAGATTTTTTCAATAATTTTTGCTGCTCATCACTATGTAGAATTAGATATTTTTTTATTTTATGACCTTTTTTTTTTTTTTTTCTTTTCTTCTCTACGAGAAACTACTCTTGAGAATCTGAGAATTGCTGTTCACTTTAGTGTGGTGCAACACACGAAATGAAGCAACGGACACAACTATCATCTTTGGATACAAATCTAAAATAAAATAAACAAACTAGAATTAATTATTCTACAAATATTATTTTTTACAATAATTAAAAATATTTATTTTACAATTAAACATACAAAACATACTAAAAATAAATAAAAAATTTTAAAATTAACTAACCTTAACAAATATTTTATTTAAGACTCAAGAATATTTTTAGAAATTACTAGAAATATAATAGAACATATTTACAAACTCAAAACTTATTTACAAATAATTTGAGACTCAAAATAAAATAACACAATATTATTTTTACATTTTTGATTATTTACAAACTAATGAATTATAAAACACATAAAGATGATTCTAAAAAAATACTAAAATATTACTAAACATAAAAATACACTAAAAACATATTTTTACACATATTTTCACACAAAGACACAAAAATACTCATTATCACACAAATGCTATAATTAAGGGATTTAATGAGAAATGTTAATACAAAATGATTAATTTTAGCCTTAAAAAATATGCATTTTCATAGTCTCATCAATGGGGCTGCAATCCCATCTTGACCGTTGGTCGTGATTCCTTCCGTCATGATGCTGGTCATGGAGGGTTACGACTCCTCCTTTATTGATTGCGAGACTCTCCTCTTCCTATCATCAATGTTATCTACCTTTTTTGAATTTTTTGAAGATTTTCTTAAAATTTTTTGGTGTGTTTTTCCATTTCTTTCTATCATTATTAAATAGAAAATGTCCTAGACCATGCCTACAATTTCATCGACTTCCCATCTCTTGAGAATAGGATGAAGAAAGGTAAGAAGGGTTTGATTAGCAGGTTTTAGCGATGAGTTTCCTTGGCCAGTGTTCGTTAACATTTTCACTTCACACTCCAAATTCAAGGAATTTTATTAGCCCCTTTTAATTCTTTAAATCCCTCGTAAGCTAAAAACGAGAAAAAGATGTGGAGAAGAAGATGAACAATAAAATCACATGTTGTACGAACAATAAAATAGATAAACTGTGATAAAAAAAAGAAAATGTTGTTTTGGCTCATAGTAAAATCACATACAGCGCACCTCAAATGTTAACAAAAAATACATAGGGCCCACTACTAATCTAAGTATTTTTCACCCTTGGATAGTCTCTTATAGATAAGAACTTTTAAAAGGTTTTATTATAAAAATTCCTTAAAAATTAATTTAAAAAATAACAAATTGCACAGTTATAACAAGAGTGGAGATCTCATTTCTCACGTACGTGACATGTATGAGCCTCTAGAGAGAAAAACAGAAAGTTCCTCTCTAAAAAAAAAAGGTTTTGTTATCTTATGTGTTGAGTATATAATAGTTTTAGAAGAGTATGAGATTAATTTATTTATTGCAGTTTGACACTCATTCCTAGTTCCATTGGTATAGAGACTTGGCTTGAAAGACTATAGAATCAAAGAGAAAAGCTATGATACATTGATATGTTTCAAAAAGTTTAGATCAAATTATCCTATGTTTCCAATGTTGAATTAAAATTACACATCCTTTTAAGAAAATTTTGGTTGTCAACCAATCCATTTTTCTCCCTGCGTTTTTTATTAAAATTCCAACAGATCGGAGGGTTAAGCATCTAAGACAACAAAGTAGCAATATGAAAGTGTGGGAGATAGGCAATGGGAGTTTAGTTTCCAAACGTTCGTTAAAACCAATTGAATAGAACAAAATGCAAAGACTTTACCTGGGTCCACTCCTCGAGGTCTTCCATGGCAATGAAATCTTCAATTATTGTCTTTATAGCTTTCTAGCTTTTCTTATAATAATGCAACCAGTATTGGTACTAGTCTTGCTTTCCTAAAAATAATAACTTAAAAATCAACCTCTGAGGCGTCACCTGTCGATACCTACTAGCAAGGGTGGCTCTATTTTATTAAAGTCGCATGAGTATCCCATGTGCTCGCCTGCAAGTTTGTCGGGTAGACAGGTTGCAGACCTAGTGATCAATGTCTTTGCCATGTCTACTTTTTGTACTACTTTGTCTTTGTTATCCTCCTAGAGGAATACCCTCCCGTCCTCGCTGCAAATGGAAGAGGCGTCAGCCAAGAGACATGATAGGATGAATTTATGGGTTATCTTAACTTATGTATTTGATTAGTTTTTGAGTGAATTGTTAGTTTTTTTTAATGTTTATTTTAGTTTTAATAAAATTTAGTTAATTATGTCATTTTTGTTATATTCTATTTTATGTTACTTTTGTTTATTTTATTTTTATTTGTTTAGTTTTGTTATTAGTATTTAGTTTTATTTTATTTCAATTGTTTTGGTAGGTTAAAGAGGCATTTTAGAACCTTTGATCAACTCGAATTCGCACCCCAGCATAGTAGAAAGCTTGTGGCCACACGTAGGCACAATACGCATGCACAGCCGTGCCATCAATGCTCGCAACCACACGGGTTTAGCATTAGCTTTTGTTGAAAACAGAAGCACATGGCTGCATGGTGCGGCCACGTGTGTGACATCCACCTAATATGACAATAAAATAGCCTAGTCATATTAAGTAGTGCTACTTTTAACCTTTACTTTATATCATTCTTAATAAGTCATATGACAATAATAAAAATGGGAGAAATTTTAAACTATTGAAAACTAACTCAAGGATGAAGTTACCACGTCTTACAAAACCTATCTAACTAGCCAAATATATATAATATAACACATATCTTAAAATGGACACAACCGAGAACTAAATATAGCCACTACAGGCTCTCAAAATATACAATTATCAAGGCCTCAAAATGACAGGTCAACTAGTCCATATACACAAGTGCACAAGCATTGGGAGTATGCTAGCTAATTATATAGCCCTTAGCTAGTACTAGGAGGTGCCCTCATCTGCATCCCTATAAATGAGTGAGCTAAAGCCCAGTAAATAGAATAATGCATAACGATGCAATTATAAAAATATGCAAGAGCTCATGACTTGAAATCTTCATTCGATAACATTCATTAAAATTTTCATTCTCACTCCTATCTTATGCACACAATTAGGGTTTCTTGGATGGGATGGTATCCGAAATACCTCATCGGACCTTGTGGCTACATCAGCAATCATTTATCTCAACTGTCATTGTGTGGGGCGATAGTACATTAAAAATCTCCTCTTCTCCCCTGTAATAATCAAGAGAGCATCTCATACCGCAATTCTCTATTAAGATAGTCTTCATAAAGACATAAAGGTCTAGACTTTTCTCATCATTACTTATCACTACAACCATAACAATTGAGCAAAAGACCTTTTAAAGATAATTTTATTCTCATTTACTTCATAAAAATGTATTTTGTGTGCATCTTTCATCATGTTGTGCATGTATGCTTATACTCACAACAAATGGCATGTAAATCATATGCACAATTATCACATTAATTGATATACATAACATATGCGCGTCTTTATAGTAATACAAGTAAAATTCTACTTGCATTGCTCTTTCCTAATGTGTACTAAGTTGTTGGGCTTCTTCACAGGGGATCCAATGCTCCCGATCTCTACATTGTTGGGAATTTTAATCGTGTTATCGCTAATTGATCTACAATTAATAGCAACATGTAAAGAGCTCAATCTCTTACAATACATCCTATTTCAAAGCTTATTTCCACTGAACATCTTCTTATTACATTTTCAATCTATAAAGTAACTCAAGAAAAAAATCATATTGCGATTCGGATCGAGAACACTAAAATGTGCACCAAAAGTCTCAAAATTGGACCATTTTAGAATTTTCTTATTTTCTAACTATTTTCCCAAAAAAATTTGGCAGCACTTCCCCCTAAATTTTAGGCTTCTCAAAAGTTTATGAACCTGCCAATTCCCTGAAAATAATTTAGTATCCAAATCATAACTTTTAAACCACAAAATCATCACAAAAATATCAAATTCTTAATCTTTATACTTCCTGAAATCCTTCCTAATATTAAGGCCATAATTCCAAACCATAAACAATTTTCAAAAACATTTTTAGGAGTATTTAGTCAACATATAGAGTGGGTTACTCTTCTTAGGATAGATACCCTTAAAGCATGATATTTTGTAAAAGACATATTTATAAATAAAATACAGTGGATTTAGTCATCAAATTTGTATGTATATATTTTGAATACTTTATAAATATCATTGAAATACCATAATTATTTATGTGACTTTAAATTTTATATGTAAGTGTTATATATAAGAGGATAATATTTAAGAATGATAATTAAAATAGTTAGTAGTATATAATTAATTATTACTATTTAATTAAAGTATAGAATCTTTAATTGAGTGTTACTATTACAAGTCATTTCCATCAAGAATGGATTGGTCTTATCCGAACCCTAATGTAGTGAGTCATTAAATAAGTATGCTACACATAATGAGATTATATAGGACTTGGATCATGTGATATGAATAGTTAACAATTTCTGTTAAATATAGCAAGTTCTAATCACATCGATTGATGGTTATATATGAGATAATCTTAATCTTAAGTTATTAACAGACTCCTATTTATGGATTTATGTCTTTTGATTTACTTAGTATGGATTTAAGAATTTAATTTTATTCCTTGTATCTTGGAGACATAATGAAGTAAGTAGCCAGAATGTTAATATTATAAGATGGAATCCATTCCTTCTTTGACAAGAAGTAGATAAATAATTCCCTTGAGCATTGATTCAGAGCTTAAATAATAAGACTGCTCAATCCGTGATTAACTTCATGAATTTATTATTATTAGAAAATCAATGATATTTAAGGATAAAGAAGTAATTAGAGAGGTTAACGTTTTTACCTAGATCTAACTATGAATTATTTATGGAGGATCGATTTATATGTAGTGGCAATAACAAATAGACGACTTTAAGAAATAAGTAATTAATTATCTATAATTTTCAAAAGTGCAATTCCAAGTATTTAGTAGAGTTACATTGGAATTAATAAAAGAGTAATATATTAATTAAAGAGCTTAATTAATATATTAGTTTTATTGGGCTTGAAATTATAGATCTATTAGACCTTCCATTTTTGTAAATACTGTTTGGACAAGTGAAATTATTAGTTTAAATAATTAATTTAAATTTATGAAATTCTAAATTAAATATCACTCAAAATAAATTAATTATGAATTAGTTTTTATTTATTAAATAATTAGATTATTTAATAAACAAAATAAAATAATTAATTTTAGAAAGGCACAAAGCAACTACTGTGTGTGTAGTGCCGATAACACAAAAAGGAAAGTCCCCTGTGCACATCAATGCTTATTTGCAAAATTTTGATATTTAGAATTTCCAATATTGAATAAATATGATTTAATTCAAATATGAAAAGTTGAACATGGAGACAAATAAGATCATGTAATAAGCAGATTTTCTCTCTGCTTCTCTCTGAATTGGCGTCACACATAGATATAGTATCTGTGTGTGTGGCACCTATCATACTGTAGGAAAGGGAAACATGAGTATTTTATTTTAATTAAAATATGAGATATTAAATTAAAATATAAAGACTTTCATAATTAATTAACTCTCTCGTTCTCTATAAATAAAGGCATTCTATATTCATTAGAGACACACTTGTGAGTTTTGAAGAGACTAAAAAAACTCTGTAAAAATTCTCCATTCATACATATGTAAGAGAGAGAAAGAGTGTGAAGAAAAATTCTTCATCCCGTGACTCCTTTTGCTCATGCGTTGAAATGTACGAGTAACTTAAATTAGTTAAGTGTTTTTTAGAAATCATATTCCTCCAAAGCCTACCCATTCATCTAACCAGTGTCAAGGACTAGACGAAGAAGACAGTGGTTTCGTCTTAAAAAGAATGTCCTTTACTGCTTGTTTAATTTTGGTTCATCTCCGTTTATTTCGTTAAGCAAAGTTATATATTTATTTAAGTATTAAATTAATATAATCTATAGTGTTTTACAAAAGTTTTAAGAAAATTTTTGTTATACACGACCCACACTACAATTATATTTCCTTTATTTTTGTAAAAATCGTTTTCAAAAACCAACAACTGGTTCCAAAGAATATATTAATTTGAGCAATTGTTTATGAGATAATTATTTTTTAAATAAATATATATATGTTCTCTACTAAGTATGTACTTAATAGGTAGGAACTTTGGATTAATATGTATGTTTGTTGTTAATAATTCCTAGGATGAATGATGAATGTGTGGACAATAGACTTGGTCGTTAATTATATGGTTTCGAGGATCTTTTTGATAATCGTTATTTTATTTTTCATTAGAATTGATGTTCGCCTGAAACAAAAGGGATAGGATTTTTTTAGTTTATTTTTTTGTAATTTTATATTATCGCAATATCGAAGACAGAAGATTTCTTGAAGACCCAAAGTCCCACTGATTAGCACACAAAAGTGCACATAAAATATGGCTTATTGTTGAATAAATGATAATTCTTTAAGCTTTAATTAGATATTGTCTATGATTTTTATTTAAAATATTTAATAAAAAAATGTCTAGTTTTTGCTTATTAAATTGCAAATTAAAAAGAAGTGTAAAAAGCCACAAAAAAGCCATGCTAGTTAGCCATAAAGCCATGCATTTAATCCCATAAGCACCAACTTAGCCGAACCATCCAGGAGCCAAGCAAATCAGCTCCAACTCCCCTTTCCTCACATAGGTGCACAATGCAAATCCTAGTCATTAGTCAATCACCATTGGACATCTTCCACACTCACGCATCTCATTGCATCTTCTCCAACGTGGTCCCAACTGAGCCCTTTTCTTTAGCTCTTCACTAGTTGTCACATATGCACACCTAGACCAGCACACGCCAACTCTCCAACTCGTCACGCCACGTGAATCATTAGTGAAGAAAATTTGCTCTGGCTTTCCACTCCAAATATGGGCTAGTCAACTCACATGTTTCTCTCCCCAAATTAGCCCAATTATTCTCAAAATCAAGTGTAGTTAGCATTTTTTTTACTTTTAAAGATTTAATTATAGTCCTTTTTTTAGGACCAAACCATGGTAAGACCCACTAAAAAATTCTTATTGGTAAGACCTAGTTTAAGATGTTAGGTCAATATCAAATGGTCAAAAACAAAAAGGCTTACCATAAGTTAAATAAGCTAAACAACACCAGATTTGTAACATAAAAACCAAAAATTAAAAAATTTAGAAAAAACGAAGAACCACAGTTGTAATGATTGCCAATGATCTGCCCTTCGTTGATTGTGATCCAAAGTGTCATCGATTATGAAGGTAGATTTCATCCCTCGCTAGTAGCATCCGGTGGTGTCACCCCTTCCATGGGTTGAAACCTCTTAGTCCCTGCCATCTACTACACTACACCTTAGGCCCTTGATCTGGTCAAGTTAGAGATAACAAAAAAACCAAGCCTATGGGTCGCAATTCTTGCATCATCTCACTGTCTTAAAGGATGGAGACGCTACCTTCGAAGGTGGTTCATCGTCATTTGCAAAGGTGGCCACATGGGGTTTTTGTCAATCTCCATCGTGGAGGTAGTTAAATGTCGTTGGGTTGCCGTCGCTTGAGTTCACAGCATGGAGGCGAGGTCATGGTCGTGGTCACAGTCATTGAGTGGAGGCAGGGGCTACCTGTTGGACATGTATGCCCTAAGGAGTAAAAATATAACTGTTTTTAGAGACATTTTTATCAATAAAGAATTTATTTATTATTTATATACCAAATCTTGCCCTCTTTACGTTTAGATTGGTTGAATGTATGTTAAGCAAATAAATTTTAAGACTGTCGATCTAAACCTTTAAGAATTAGGCATATGATAGATAGATTATGTGGCAGACACAATTCTTAAGGTGATTGTCTAAATCATAAGATCCACAATCGAGGGAATAAAGTTGGGTACTATATTTATGCAAAGATTGTTATGTTGTCTATATCCCTAACACAAGATGAGGTTGTCTTGGCCATCAGAGGTGGACTCCATGAATAGAAACATTGGCACATTGTCATAAGTAATGATGTGTTGGATCTAGACATAAAGTGAATTGATTTGGATTAATAATTCTGTCTTGGTAAATCAATTCACTTTAGACAATCATTTGTATTGTATCTTAATCCTAAGATAGATAGTGGGCCCGTTGTCTTGACTTATGTCTCTTGATGTGCCAAAGGGTGACATCCATATTTTAATAGTGATACGTATGCCGATACGTTAAAAGCATAACTCTTGATAGCATAGACCTGTTATTCATAGATATAGAATCCATAGCTTCTCTTTAGAAGTAGTTGATATTCTCTTATATGTATTATCTTGTAATTAGAAAACTAGAGCGCTTAACCATTTGACTGCATAGGTGTAACCAAATGATAAACTGTGTTTAGATGGCAAGTTTTTCGATGGTGAGATAATGAAACGTAAGATAAAAAATAATCGGGAAGATAAGAGAGAACTTGTCCTTAAGCTGATTATAGATAATTCTATGGGGATACAACACATTATGACATGTCATGGAGACTTAGCTATGCGGGCTTTGTAATTCTATATAGTTTGATAGTGCAATTCCAAGCTTTTAGTAGAGTAGCGTTGGAGTTGATAATTATGAAATGTATATTTGGGATTTTGGGTTTCATGATTATCGAAAACTTGAACTATATAGGTCCAACAGGCCCCCCCTTTGCTAGCTCATAAAAATCCTGTAATGATACAATATACTTTTCCAATAATTGGTGACTTGTGTCAAATTATTAGATTGGTTGAAATTCAATAGGATCAGATAATTTAGGTCTACTTATCGATTGAATTAATTTTATGAATAAATTAATTCAAGATAAGCTTGTTAAATTATCAGGATCGGATAATTCATGTATGTTTATCGATTAGATTAATTTTAAATAAATTAATTCAAGATAAACTTGTTGAGTTATTAACAATATTTATTTTCCTAAAAATTACCTAGATATGACTATTTTAATCAGATAACTTCTCTATTGGTTTATTTGAAGTAAAACTGAGACTTTATCTTATGAATCTTGGGTGGGAAATAAAGATTCGCAAGGACCATTTATCGAAAGTCTGACAAGCTGATATTTAAGTTCAGCCTATTGATGGAGCAAGTTTGGCATGCCAATCTGCCAGTTCGTCCTGCCAACCGTGTGACAAAAAGATCACGTGTTTCCACATAGATTTTATCAGATATTATTTCTTATTTGATTCTGATTCAAATTGTCGTGGCCTTATCAGATAAAGACTGACTCTTAGGCCCAACCTCTATATAAAGGAGAGTGAGACTCAATGTTATTTAGATCAATTAAGAAATCTAGAGTGAGACTCTATAACTCCCCAGAGAGGTATTGATCGCTCGTCAAGAACCATAGCTTTGGGTTTTTTCTCGATTATATAGAAAGAAGGTCATCGGGGAAAGGCTGAACAACATGTGCCCACACGCACTCTGATTGTGGATAGAGAATAGCAAAGAAGACTAGTTGGTTGAGGCTCTTCTAGAACGTTATACTCTTCACGGATTGCAGGAGCTTTTCTACATTCATGAGGTTAGTAAGATCTGGTTAATTTATACATATAGTGTGTCAAACTTGTGTTTTAAAAAACACTTTGATATAAAAATTTTAAAATTTCGATGCATATTTTTTTTCCAACAATTGGTATCAAAGCCATGGTTTTTACATAAACTTATATGTTTGTGATCATGCTATATGTATAAATTATGTGATCTTGTTCTCTCCTATGCTTGAATTTAATTTTATAGAGAGTTGGCACTTTAGAGTTTCTATATAATTTTATGTTGTCATGGATTATATGGTGAATATTTATTAATTAATTATAGTTGATTAAATAATTATTTAATTATTCACTAATTATTTAATTTATACCAGTTATGGTTCCTTAGAGGTAAAATGTATATCTAGGTTTTTCATGTAATTAGATGGCGGACTATTATTTCTGTCTAGGAATTATTATTTAATTTTAAATTTTTAAGAATTTTGTAATTAAATAATTATTCGGAGAAGACAGATCTAAAAGACGGATCTACAATATAGATGATAGCATTCCTAGGTATTTCTTGAGTCTTTAATTTTTTTGTTTTTGAATTGTTGAAAATAAAATTGATAAATTACATTAAAAACTGTATTTTTTGGAAAAAAAAAAGTGATCTCTGCTCGATCGGCATGCCGAACCCTCAGGTATGGCAAGCCAATGGTTGCAGACCGGCAAGCCGAACCTTTAGGATCAACAGGTCGTCCGTGGAGTAGAAATCTGATGGCTCTAGCAGCAGGCCGAACTTTCCAGTTTGACAGACCAAACTTTCATGATCGGCATGCCATTAGGTAGCTGTGATTTTTCAGAAAAAGTGAGTTTTTTTATTTAGTTTTTATTTTATTTTTGGAACAATTTTGAGAAACATTAAATTTAGATATGACCAAAAATATGGAGTTTCAACTTATGCAGGACTGAAGTCTTGAAGATGGACATTACATGAAGATGGATACAACTTGAAGATTCAAGGATGAAAAATCGATAATATGTTTTGATTTATCTCTTGTAATCTTTATTTTCTATTGTCTAAGGTGGAACTATAATATTACGATTATTTATTATTATTTTGCTTGTAGCTTTGCATGATTGCTTTGCTTGTCTACATTATAATATGATTTGCCATGTATATTGATAACATGTTATAGAGTATAGGGAGTGCCACTCGTTAAAAATTGTTCATGCATATTTATAAAATAAAACCTTGATTTCAAAAGAATGAGTGGGAGAAGCTTTTTGAAGAGAAGACCTACGGCCTCCATTGTTGGTCCCTAAGGAGCAAATGGTGGTTTCGACCCCTAGGAAGGGACTTGATCATGTACAAGGTTGGATCTTCAAGATGATAAGATATTTTAGCATGATTTATCATTGCACACTCCTAGGTGTTGATTATAAAAACGATGGTTATACACTCATGTTAATTTTATTATTAACCTTCTCTAAAAGCTCTGTTAATAAAATTAATAGCCAAAGAAACGATTATTAATATATGCTAGATCATACGGGTCATGAATGGCATATATTAATTAGGAAGGGATCCATGTTCCTAATTGAATTTGGCAAGACTCTACCAGGAGCTTGTTGAATTCTGAGTCGGGAATTATCGTTGTAAAGTTGTGATATTTTCAAGGTTTTGACACATAAACACATTTATATGTTTTACATGATTGTGTTATCTTACTAAATTATTATGATATGTTTGCTTATGTTTAGTATATGATTCTTTATAGTAAATTAAAAATGTATAAAAATGCTTTAAATTTGACACTTGACAAAACCAATTAACCAGAGGGAATTATAATGATTGGAAACAAAACCTAAACATTGTCCTGTCCTTTGAGAAACTGAAATTTGTGTTGATGACTTCGTGTCCTCTTGAGCCTATGGGTGATTCCACTAATGAATAAATCCAAGTGTATGATTGCTAAAATGATGCTCATGATTAGGCTCGCTGATATGTTATGGCCAACATGAATAACATACTGCAGTCTCATAGGCTCAACATGAGGATTATAAGACTACTAAGCAGATCTTGGATAATCTAGAATATATGTTTGGATAATCTGGAAGACATGTATGCCCTAAAGAGTAAAAACATAAAATGTTTTTCGAGATATTTTTATGAATAAAGAATTTATTTTTTATTTATATACCAAATCTTGTCCTCTTTATGTTCATATTAGTTGAATGTATGTTAAGCAAACAAAAGTCTGAGACTGTCAGTCTAAGCCTTTAAGAATTAGGCATATGATGAATAGATTATGAGGAAGATACGCTTCTTAAGGTGACGGTCTAAATCATAAGATTCGTAATCGAGAAAATAAAGTTAGGTGCTTGATTCATACAAAGATTATTATGTTCTCTATATCCCTAATGGGAGATGGTTTTTCTTGGCTATTGGAGGTGAACTCCGTGAATAGAAACATTGGCATATTGTCATAGGTGACAATGTGTTGGATCGGGACATAAAGTGAATTGATTTGGATTAATAATTCTGTCTCGACAAATCGATTCACTTTAGGCAATCATTTGTGTTGTATCTTAATCCTGAGATAGATAGTGGGTCCGTTGTCTTGACTTATGTCTCTTGATGTGCCAAAGGGTGACATCTACATTTTAATAGTGGTATGCATGCCGATACGTTGGAGGCATGACTCTTGATAGCGTAGACCTATTATTCATAGATATGGAATCCATAGCTCCTCTTTAGAAGTAGTTGATATCCTCCTATATGCATTATCCTGTAATTCGAAAACTGGAGCGCTCAACAATTTGGATACATGGGTATAACCAAATGGTATATTGTCTTTGGATGTTAAGTTTTTCGATGGTGAGATAATGGAATGTAAGATAAAAATAATCGACAAGGTAAGACAGAACTTGTCCTTAAGCCGATTATGGATAATACTATGAGGATACAACACATTATGATATGTCATGAAGGTTTAGCTACACAAGCTTCGTAATTCTATATAATTCAAAAGTGTAGTTCCAAGCTTTTAGTGGAGTATCGTTGGAGTTGATAATTATGTAATGTATATCTGGGATGTTGGGTTTCATGATTATCAGGAGCTTGAATTATATAGGTCCAACAAGTCCTCTTTGCTAGCTCATAAAAATCCTATAACGATACGGCGTGCTTTTTCAATAATTGATGACTTGTGTCAAATTATTAGATTAGTTGAAATTCGATAGGATCGGATTATTCATGTGTATTTAGCGGTTGAATTAATTTTGTGAATAAATTAATTCAAGATAAATTCGTTGAACTATCGGGATCAGATAATTCATGTCTGTTTATCGGTTTGATTAATTTTGAATAAATTAATTCAAGACAAACTTGTTGAATTATCAGGAATATTTATTTTCCTAAAGATTATCTAGATATGACTGTTTTAATCAGATAACTTCTCTATTGGGTTATTTGAATTAAGATTGAGACTCTATCCTAAGAATCTCGGGTGAAAAATAAATATTCGTAGGGATCATTTATTGAAAGTTTGGGAGGTCGATCTTTAAGTTCGGCCTACCAATGGAGCAAGTTCGGCATATCGATCTGTCAGTTTGGCCTGCCAGCTGTGCGATAAAAAGATCATGTGTTTTCACGTGTATTTTATTAGTTATTGTTTCTTATTTGATTCTGATTCGAATTTTCGAGGCCTTTTCTAATAAAGACTGACTCCTGAGCCCAACCTATATATAAAGGGGAGTGAGACTTATTGTTATTTAGGTCAATTCAGAAATCTAGAGTAAGACTCTGTAACTCCCCGAAGAGCTATTGTTTACACATCACAAACTATAGCTTTGGGTTGTTCTCAATTGGTTGGAAGGAGAGTCATTGGGGAAAGGCTAAACGACATGCGCCCACATGTACTTTAATCGTGGATAGAAAATAGCAAAGAAAACCAGTTGGTTGAGGCTCTTCTAGAACGTTATACTCTTTACGGATTGCATGAGCTTTTTCTGCATTTACGAGGTTAGTAAGATCTAGTTTATTTTTGCATATAGTGTGTCAAACTTGTGTTTTGAAAAATACTATGATATAAAAATTTTAAAATTATGCTGCATACTATTTTTCTAACACAGCTGGCACTAGAGCTCATATTTGGTTCTGTTCATTTAGTTTTTTTTAAAGAAGTTTTTTTAAAAGAGTTTTTTTAATTTTTCATATAAAAGTTAAACTTACTTTTTCCTAGAATTTTTACTTTTTTAAGGTGATTATTTGATTAAAACAGGTTCTTATTAGGTGTCGTTGGATTTATTTTTGCTTCTATTTAAATATGATTTTGGGCCCTTAATCTTTGATCGAATGGCTAAAAAAAATTCATTAAAAAAAGAATAGAGTCTTACGTATAAGACTTTTTCAGTGGGTCTTGCTATAGCATTCCCCCTTCTTCTAGTTTATTTTCTTATTTTCTTGGCACTCCTAAACACTATGAGTGGAGGGTTTTGCTAAGCATTTTCTCCATTCAAGAATTGAGAGAATTCAAAGCTTCATAATAAATATTATTAAGTTCTTGTTTCCTTAATTTTTCTTTCAGTGAGAGATGAGTAACACATCTTTCTGCACACAAGTGATCGAAGGATGAGGAAAGAGTGAATTTTAAATTTTCCCATCTTTTATTTATTTCAAAATAACGTGTGTCAAATTTTTGTATAAGTTCAGTCATGATTTTCTTATGTAATTTTGTCATGCAATGTTTTGGTAGAATCATTTTTTGAGTTAATCTTTTACTGCAATATTGGCGAGGGATATATTGTTGATTTTAGATAACTTTTAAAAATAACCTTTATAGAATTAACGTGAAGGTTTGATTTATTCTTTTGCTCATCTCTTTTAGAGTTTGTTTTTTGCTAAATCCTTAGTGTTTATTTTTATCACCTCTCTGTAGATATAGTCGCCCTTCTCTCCTACAATTGATAGCTTGTAATCAACATTTGTGGGCATTAATCAAATTTTTGCACCGCTGTCGGGGAGGTACTACGAGCAAGATTGGTTCCAGGTCTTGAACGACAAAAAAAGGCAAGTATATGTACACACACTTACGTCTTTATTATTTTTGTTTTCCCTTCTTCTTATCTTATTATATAAAAAAAAATCCTTGAAAAGTTTTTTTTAACGTTAATTTTGGGCGTTAAATATATATTAACGTCTTTGTTATTTTTTTTTTACTTCTTTTTATCTTATTATTTAAAAGAGAGAAGTTTTTTTTACGTTGCTCGTTAGTTTCCTTTTGATCATTTAACTTCTAGTTTCCGTGTCCATCTATTAGCATACTAGTCTCCTATTTTGTTTTGTCCTTTATTTTGTTCCTTTTCTTTTTTGTTTTTCGTTTTGTCTTAAAAAAAAAAAAAAACAAGAACAAATACGTTTTTTCTTCTTTTTTTTTAAAAAAAAAGAGTTAAGGCATCTGCTTTAGCTGGTTTTTAGTGTCTAACTTTCGTTTTCTTTATTTTGTTTTGTCCGTTTCTTTTGTGTTGTCCATTTTTACTCAGCCACTTTTTACTCTAGTGTTAACATTCCCTGTTCATATTAGATTAGTAGTTTTGATTTTCGATTCATTTTAGTGACTGTTCCGTTTGAAAAAAATAAAAAGGAAGTCTAACGTCTTATCAATTTTATCTTCGTCAGTTTTCTTTTAGACTTTCTGGTGCCACATTTTGTTTTTTTTTTTAATTATTTTTTATTTTTTTATTTCTTTTAGTTTCCGTTTTCTGTAGTTGCTATAATTATAACTTTTGTTTACTATTATCTTTTTTTCTTTTCCTACTGATTCTGATATTACATTTTCTTCTTTCCTTTTAAATTTTTAGTAGATATTTGCTAGGGTTTTATTTAATTAGAGTTTTAGACTTTCCTTTTCATTAGAATTAATTGGTAGATTTGATTTTGCAAATTCCGTCATTTATCTTTTTTATATATTAGGACTTTATTTATTTCCCTTTTAGACTTTTACTTCTATGAAATTAATCTTTAATTGTTGACTTTTTATAGAGTGTTTGACAGGGTGGTTAGAACCGTTGGTTAGAACTGTTTTTACTGTGGTATGTGAGAGCTTTTATACTGTAGCGATTTTTTTTTAATTGTTACTGTAACATATAAAAACTTTACATTGTTTATGACTGAGAAAGTGGTCCAAACCACTTTTTGCCAAACATTCTATTAATTTTCTTTTTTATTTTTTTATTTTTCTTTTTCTATATATATATATATCTTTATAATTACATATATTATGTGTCATGTCTTGGGCAACTGGTAAATACTATACTTAGCAGTAAATATCGTATTTATTAGTAAATACACATATTTACATGGATTCATCAAAACTACTCTAACAACATCATCGACTAATAAATACATACATTAACACAATAGATGTGTTTATCGGAAAAAAAAAAACGCGAATTCACCTAAACCGACAACAATGTTGTAAAAAAAATCTTGTCAAAGTACCAACCACTAAAAAAACATATGCAATACAAAAAGAAAAAATGTTCACTGCTGCTGCCCTATGTTTTGTTTCTAAAGCTTTCTACAAGTTACTTTTGGAGAAAATACACAAAATGACATATTTTACATATACTAATAGTCTTTACCAAATAAAGGTAAAAATTATTAGGCTTAATAAGACATATGGCATAATTATGATTGCAAATTAGAATATGGCTATAATTTTTAAATATTTTATACATGCCTCAAAATGATATCACTAACAAATGTGATATCATTATGTATTAAGGTTATTTTTTATTTATTCACAGAATAAGACATACTATTTTATGATTGTAGAATTATTTTTCCCCAAAATTGTGGAATTATTTTTGCTAATATCTTATTTTTCCCACAATAGCGCTATTTGGGAAAAATACACAAAAAAACATATTCGAGACATACTAATAATCTTTATCAAATAAAGGTAAAGATTTTTAGGCTTAATAAGACATATAGCATAACTATGATAGTAGAATTACAATATGACCACAATTTTTAAATATTCTATATATTGTAACACTCCGAAGTTAATTAAATAATATTAGAATGCTAAATGGTGGATTAGTGTGCCATAACGAGTATTCTAAACTTAATTTGATTATTTTATGAAAATTAAGTAACTTTGTGTTATTTTACTCTTTTAATAATTTTTAATTATTCTAAATTGTTTTTAATTGTTAATTTAAATTTCAATGAAACAATTTGATTTGAAAACAGTGTGTAGTTGCACACAGTCTTGTGCAACCACTTTTCTCTCTCTTCCTATATTTATTTCATCTTTTCTCTCTCTTCCTCTCGTTTTTCCCTCACTCTCTCGCTCGTCACTCTCTCTCCTCTCTCACTCTCTCGGTTCTCTCTCTCTTTCAATTTCTCTCTAAAATTTTGAAAACAAATTTCAATTTCAAGCTTCGGGTAAGCAGATTGGAGGCTTTGTAGACGGGTTTTCCTATAATTAAATTGTTGAAATTCCAAATTAAGTAATCGGGAACTTGGGCCCTCAAATCACCGTTAGATGGACCTGTCTACTCGGATATGCACACAAGATCAGAATTAAATGAAAGAAATAGAACAAAAATAAAAGAACACGTTAGATTTATAGTGGTTCACTCTGTTAATGAAGAGCTACATCCATTGTAGTTCACTATAAAGTTTACTTCGTACAAATTATAATGCTATCAGAAAGTTGGGATAGATGAGAAAATAATCGAGCAGGGTGTCTGTATCCCTTTTTCTCTATATCCTCTTTTCGAAGCTACCTCTCCCCTATATATAGACTATGGAATCAAAACGTGGTCATTAACCATCAGGTGGAGTGGAGTAATGCTTCATCAATAACTGTGATACTGGGACACGCGTCGGATGATGATTTGCTGCAAAAATCACTACTTCCTCATATTCGGGTCCTATACTTAATGTGTATAAACCGTTAGAACGTGCTATCCGTTGAACCGATATGAGCGATCCAGACGAATGGTCCCTTGAAGGAATCAAATAGTCGGTTTGAGGATTGAATTCAACGAACGAATCGAACAATCGATTCGATAATGCAACATGTCCGAGTCACTTGATCAATATTGTTGGGCCACCAGGGCCCACGGTCAATTTGGGCCTGTCCGAATTGTACCCCAATAGTTAGCCCCCCACTCCTTAGTCTCATGTTATAGACTACAGGAGTGAAGATCTGATTCTGAAATCGACTGCACGTGACTTGGACGTCTCTTCACCTGTGCCAGAATCATGACTTTCCCTTGGGAAAACGCGACAATTAATTTACCGCAACATGTGTCAGCACGCCATTGGCGATTCATTAATAATCACTACGATGCTGACGTACGTGTCAAATTTGAAAAGACGCCGCCTCGGTTTGAACGGAAAACCGAACAGACGCACAACCCTAGCCTTTGGATCAGATTGATCTGAAGCGATCCTAACCGTCGAAATGGTGCTCTGGAAGGTACATAAAGCGTCTGTCGTTTTCCTTCAACCCATTTCTCTCCTTCAGATTTTCAGTTTCTCTCTCTTAGATTTCTAGGGCGGTCTTCTTTCATTTTTCCTCAATTCCTTCAGATTCTTCAGGCAAGATTTTTTTCCTTTTTCATCTTTTTCTTGCAATTTTCCTTTCATAATCTTGTTCTTCTCCCGATTCTGAGCATTTCGATGCTAACACGCAACATTTTCCTAAGAAAATCAGTGACTGCTAATGTGTCCTTTTTGATCTTAGAAAACCTAGATTTCTTTCAGCAATTGTGTTTTATATAAATGTCGAAGTCAGTGGCCATTACTTCGAGCTCCAGCGGTAGAGACGACCCATGGTCGAGTGATGATGAAAGGGAAGTAGATGAAATGATTCGTTAGTAAAACTTGATCGAATCGAGCACAAGGACGATTGGGGCCGAGATTGGTGAAGCATCGAGCCGAGGGACAGAAAGAAACCAACCAGCTGGGCCCTCGAGGAGAATCGAAGACGTCGATTCAATCGAAAGAAGGAAGTACGTCTCCCCCACCAAAGGGGTATCATTTTTTACGAAGAACCCAGAGTCTGTCTTGTCAGAGTTGGACCTCCAATCGATAAGGGCGAAGTACAGGGTCCCACCTGCCGTAGAGATTCGACTCCCTTATCTAGGTGAACGGGCTGACACACAAAACGACAACTGGTTTTGCATGTACAGCAAATGGTTCGAGCTTGGACTCCGGTTGCCGATCCCTGAGTTCATATTAGAGACTGTCGACCATTTCAACAATTCTTTGACGCAGCTTATGCCAAACGGAGTTTGACTTTTAATAGCATTGATAGTTTTAACCGAAGAGGCTAAAATAGACTTCGATATATACGACTTTCTTCAATGTTACTTGTCACGCCCCAGAGTACGGGAGGTGACGTGGTAATTTAGTTAAGTTAATTAAAAAATTTAGTTAAAAACAGGGTTTTAGACTTTAATTTATAAATAAAAATGAGATAATTTTAAAATCATTCGAATAGAATAAATTAAGGAAATAGAATAAACTGTCATAATAATTAAGTAAATAAAAAGAATATTAAAATATTTAAATATGGGGTGGAACGAGTATGGGTCCCACTGGCCCACATATTGTGCACACACATGTAGTACTGACAATATTACAATACAACCACAGTCCAAAGTAAATAAAAGTTAGGAATTTACATGCCTTGCTTGCTACAGTACAACCTACCCTATCTTCTACTAGTCACAAGTCTGGTCAGCGGACTCTTCTCCGATCGTAAGTTGATATCCACCAAGGGTAAGATTTTAAAAAAATAAAAACGTGAGCGAAAGGCTCAATAGGACTCTATTTTTAAAAATAAACAAATAAATATTCTAATAAAACTTTCTAAATAAATAAATAATTAAACAAATCAAATATGTATTTACATTTACTAAAATTCCATTGAAAACAATTTGTCAAGAGTACCTTTTTAATTCTCTCGGGCAAACCAAATACTCACCACCGAAGTGGCCCAGCTGGGTTTCAGGACCTACCCCCAAGGTCGTTCACTACACGACCCGATCTCTGATATGGCATCATGCCCATATATCTTTTTATAAGTAAAACCTCCATTTACCAAATATAATCATTAACATTTATTATGAGGTTCATTATGAGCATTTCTCAATCAGCCGTTTGTAAAGATATTCAAACAAAATCATTTTTCAATCAGTGATCGAAAACATTTGATAAGAATCCATTTTTGGCTTAAATCATTTTGAAATACGGCTACCAAAGAAAAGGGGTAGAAGTCCTACATCGATTTTTGTGTCGGTGTCCCACACCGTAATCCCGGTCCGCTATACATTAGCTCCACGGATCCACGCACAATTCCTAAACATATAGTAAATTAGTTCATTAGTATCTAAACCGAGGTATCCTATGTAATCAAATCATCTCATGGTGTCCTAGTGTGCCATTTAGGTTTATAAAATCATTTTATAAAGTTGGAATTCCAATCAGGGTTCAAAATAGTAAAAATGGGTAAAAAATCACAAAACTTAAGTTAGGTTCGATCGGCCTACCGGTCCCCTTGGTTCGGCCAGCCGAGCTGCACAGCTCGACCTGCCAGAAGACCAAGTCCGGTCGGCTGAAGTTTCCCAGGTTCGGCCTACCGGTCGGATGAATCTGGCCTGCCGAACACAAAGTTCGGCCTGCCAATTTGGGAAATTCTAGAAATTTTCACGCACGGGTCTCGGCCTCCCGAATCCAAATCTTCAAATCTAACCTGTTTTTCTCAATTATCAGGCATGGAAAATCATCATAAACAATAGAAAATCATAGTAGAACATTTTTTAATGGATTAAAACAAGTTTTAGACAAGATTTTCAAATAAATTCAAAAATAGAAAAAATAGAGGAAAAATAAAAAATCTTGATTTCAATCCGTTTTTGTTCAAACAAGGTTTGTATTCTAGCTAATCTAAGTCCATCTAACTTTGATTGAAGCTTTTCTAAGCTTAGAAACTCTTAGATTTCAAAATGTAAGAAAATTTGAAAAATTGAAAAAGTTTAGGAAATTTAAAACTAACCTTGAATCAAAGCTTTAAAACGATGTTTTTGTTGTTGAATCTCGTTCTCGAGCCTTCAATCTACTAACCCAAAGCTTGAAATCAAAATTTGTTTCAAAATTTTAGAGAGAGAACGAGAGAGAGAGAGTGTAACCAAGAGAGGGGAAGAGAGGAGAGAGAGAGAGCACAGGTGAATGAGAGAGTGAGGAGAGAGAGAGAATGAAATAAATAGAGGAAAAAAGAGAAAAGTGGTTAGAGAAAAGTGGTTGCACAGAACTATGTGCAACAGCACGCTGTTTTTCAAATCAAATTGCTTTGTTAAAATTTTAAATTGACAATTAAAAACAATTTAGATTAATTAAAAATTATTAAAAGAGTAAAATAACATAAGTTTTCTTAATTTTCACAAAATGATAGACTTAAGTTGAAAACACTTATTATGGCACACTTATCCAGCATTTAATACTCTAATTATACTTAATTAACTTCGAGGTGTTACAACTCTCCACCCCTAAAAGAAATTTCGTCCTTGAAATTTATAATTCAATTTCAAAGACAAAACAAATGCGAATACAGCTCCCGCATACTTGATTCTAATTCCCAAGTGGCTTCATCAATCCCGTGATGCTGCCACATGACCTTAACTAATGAGATCTCACGACGACGCAAACTAATCACTTTACAATCGATGATCTGAATCGACACTTCTTTATACATCGTGTCTTCCTGGATTTGCACATCCTGAATTGAAATTATCTTATCCTGCTCAGGTGGACATTTCTGAAGCTTCGATACATGGAATACGTCATGAACATGAGAAAGTTTCAGAGGAAGGTTGAGTCGATACGCAACCACACCAACACGTTGAGTAACCTCGAATGGTCCAATATACCTTGGCGCGAGTTTTTCTTTTACTCCAAATCGCGAAATGCCTTTACGAGGTGATACCTTCAAGAGTACGAAATATCCAACCTCAAATTCCAAAGGTCATCATCTTCTATCCGCATAGCTCTTCTACCGACTTTGAGCTGGTTTCAATCAGTCTCGAATCACGACGATCTTCTCGTTGCTATCACGAACCTCATCTGGCCCAAGAATAATCCTATCTTCTGGCTCGGCCCAACACACTGGCGATCGACACGGTCGCCCATACAATGCCTCAAACGGTGCCATACCAATACTCGATTGATAGCTATTGTTGTATGCGAACTCCACCAGATGCAAGTATTTCTTCCAGTTCCTGCCGAAACCTAACGCACAAGCTCGTAGCATGTCTTCAAGAATTTGAATGACTCGCTCAGATTGCCCATCAGTCTGAGGATGAAATGCTATGCTGAAATTCAAATCTGTACCCATGGCCTCTTGAAAGCTCCTCCAATATTTAGCGTTAAACCTGGTATCCCTATGTGATGTGATGGACAAAGGAACTCCATACAATCGCACTATATTCTACATATACAACTCCCCAAGAATCCTCCTTGAACATGTCGATCTGAACGGAATGAAATGAGCTGACTTCGTTAACCTGTCAATCACGACCCAAATCGCATCGTGCCGCTGCTCCATCCTCAACAATTCGAAAAGAAAATCCATCATCACATGCTCCCATTTCCACCCTCGAATAGAAAGTGGCTGAAGCTGACCTACTGGCTTCTGATGCTCGGCTTTCACCTGAAGACAAGTTGCACACTTGACCACGTATTCTTGAACGTCCTTTTTCATGCCTCTCCACCAATATTGTCTCTTTAAGTCACGGTACATCTTTGTACTCCCTGGATGAATAGCGAACTGAGACCTATGAGCTTCGTCCATTATGGCCTTCTTCACTTCTACAATAGCTGGAACCGCTAAACGCTTCCTGAAGTACAATGATCCATCTGCATGTATCCTCCATTCTTCGAACTGCTCCCCATTTCGAATTCGTGTCTAGATTCCTTGAAGATGCTGGTCTTGCCACTGGTTCTATTTCACCATCTGAACAAGAGCTGGGGTCGCCTCCATATGATACACCAAAATACTATCGTAGTCCTCGCAACACTGTAGACTGAACTCACTTACCATCGCATCCCTTTTCCAATCCTCAAGAGCCAAACATGCCAATATCCCTGAAGATTTCTGACTGAGTGCATCCGCAACAATATTAGCTTTCCTAGGATGATACTACAACGCGAAATCATAATCCTCCATATATTCCATCCATCTCCACTGCCTCAAGTTCAAATCCCTTTGAGTGAACAGATTCTTCAAGCTCTTGTGGTCGGAGAAAACCTGAAATGTTGCTCCGAACAAATAACATCTCGAAATTTTCAATGCATGAATCACCGCTGCAAGTTCCAAATCATGAGTAGGACAATTTCGCTTGTGAGGTCATAACTGTCTCGATCCATACGCTACCACGCGTCCCTGTTGCATCAACACGCATCCAAGTCCATGTCCTGAAGCATCCGTATAAACCTCGTACGGCTCGTCACTGCTAGGAATAATCAACACTGGTGCTGAAGTCAACCGATCCTTCAATTCTTGAAAGGTGAACTCGTATTCTTCATTCCACTCGAACCTAACATTTTTCCTAATCAATCTTGTCAACAGCGTTGCTATTTTCGAGAAGTCCTTCACGAATTTCCTATAATATCCTACAAGTCCCAAAAAGCTACGGATCTCCACCATATTCCTCGGTCTTTTCCAATCCACAATGGCTTCTATCTTTGACGGATCCATTGAGATACCATGCTCGGAAATAACATGACCCAGAAATTTGACCTCTGTCAACCAAAACTTGCACTTTTCCTTCTTGGCATACAACTGATGTTCTCGCAGAGTCTGAATAAAAATCCTAAGATGCTGCTCATGCTCTTCCCAAGTCTTAGAATAAATCAAGATGTCATCGATAAACACAATCACGAACTGATCCAAGTAAGGCCTGAATATCCTGTTCATCAAATCCATGAAAGCTGCCAAAGCGTTCGTCAATCTAAACGACATTACTAGAAACTCGAAATGTCCATACCAGGTCCTGAAAGTGGTTTTGGGAATGTCCTCTTCCTTAATCCTAAGCTGATGATATCCTGACCTCAAATCTATCTTTAAGAAGTACCGCAAACCTCCTAACTGATCAAACAACTTATCGATCCTGGGCAATGGATACTTATTCTTCACTGTGACTCGATTCAGCTGTCGATAATCTATGCACAACCTGAGAGTTTCATCATGCTTCTTAGCGAACAAGACCGATGCTCCCCACGACAATGTACTATTCTGGATGTATACCTTATCAGCAAGTTTCTGAAGTTGCCTCCTGAGTTCCTTCATCTCTGCCGGTGCCATCCGGTAAGGTGCTATAGAAATAGGTGCTGTTCCCGAAAATAATTCGATACCAAATTCAATCTCCCAATGCGGTGGTAATCTTGGTAGCTCGTCGGGGAAGACATCTTCAAATTCGTCTACCACTGGAATTACTACACGTCTTCTCGAAACACTAGGCTCTCCTTCCAAATCCATGAAGATAGCATAACAAACTGCGTTCTTCCGCCCTCCGAGACATGCCCTAACATGATGTTCACTCATTAGTCGATCACCACCACCCTGGTAAGTGATCACCGTCCCTTTATCTGAGCTAGGGTCACTTTCCTAAGTTGGCAGTCCACTACTACACTGTATCTGGACAACCAATCCATCCCTAAGATTACATCATATGCTCTCATGGGGATTATAATCAAATCACTTTTCAAAACCTCATCCCCAATCTTTATTTTACAAACTTTACAAATACTATTCACACACACCCGCCCCAAGGGTGAAGCTATAACTAAGGGTTCATCAAACTCTTCTATCTCTAATCCCAAGGCATGTACAAATGGACTCAAAATGAGAGAATGAGTGGCACCAGTGTCAAACAACACATGTGCTAAGGACTAAGAAACCATGATCGTACTATCGACAACTGCGTTATTGGTCTGGGCATCTAAGCTCCCTGATGCATCGTGTGAACTTGCATTGGAGCTTTTCCTTTACCTCTGCTCATATTACTAGTTCCTAGATTAACTGGCCAATACTGCTGCGATGATGGTGACTGGACACTAGCTATACTCGGTGCTCGATACTGAGGGACGTTACGCTGAAAACTCTGCTGCTGATGACCTTGCGCTGAATACGATATTTGCTAAAGAGAGAACTGATGAAATGGAAGCTAAGGATACTGCTGCAGTTGAGGTAGAGTTTGAAGCTAAGGCTGACGACTAGCTCCTTCTCCGGTCTGAAGTCCTAAGCGAGCACTCCTGATCGGGCAATTCCTCTTGATGTGTCCTAGCTGCTGGCAATAATGACAATGAAAGATGTAGGGGTTGCTGCACCTGCTGCTGGATGAAATACTGCTGCCGCTGTTCACGCCACCCAATTTGCTCTTTTCCAGAGTCAATCGACTGCTGATGCTCCTCCTGTCGCTCCTCTGTGGTCCCTGATGCCTTAGCTCGATTCTTATAGTACTGCGCGTAATCATTTTCCACTGATATTGCTGATGACACAAGCTCTCCAAAGTTCCAGAGTCGTAGGGCAACTATCTGTCGTCGAATAGGAGCCTTAAGTCCTTCTTGAAATTTGATACACCTCTCACGCTCCGATGCCACTACTGAGGGAGCAAACCTTGCCAATTCATTGAACTTTGCCTCATATCCCCAAACTGACATGTCGTCCTACTGCAACCTATAGAATTCTGTCGCCTTTTGGTCCCTGTACCCCTGTGAAAAATACCTATCATAGAATAGCTCCTCGAACCTGTCCCAATCAATATTACCACTATTCTCCAGGTGCTTTGCTTGCTTCCACCAAGTATTAGCACCACCTTCAAACTTATATGCTGCAAATTCCACGCGATACTTCGCTGGCACACCAAGCGTATCCAAGTGTTTCACGATCGAGTCTAACCAATATTCTACCACCTACGGGTCTCCGGTTTCGTCAAAAGTCAGTACTGGCGCATGTCGAAACTCCTTAAAGTACGTATGCCGACGACTAGCCTCGAAATCATCAGGCCTTGCCCTTGCTGCCATCTACTAGAATACAGCAAACATAGCCCAAATCATGCCCTCATCGTTTTCGAACTCGACATCAGCTGTCGAGCGACGTTTAGGTGCCATTCTCTCACTTTTGAAAACAAAATTTGGACTGTCAGTGGTATTTCATTGTCGTACCTATGTGTGCACAATTCCTAAGGTTCATAACCTTGACCTCTGATACCATTTTGTCATGCCCCGGAGTACGGGAGGTGACGTGGTAGTTTAGTTAAGTTAATTAAATAAAAATTTAGTCAAAAATAGGGTTTTAGAATTGAATTTATAAATAAAAATGAGATAATTTTAAAATCGTTCGAATAGAATAAATTAAGGAAATAGAATAAACTGTCATAATAATTAAGCAAATAAAAAGAACATTAAAATATTTAAATATGGGGTGGAACGAGTTTGAGTCCCACTGGCCCACATATTGTGCACACACATGTAGTACTGACAATATTACAATACAACCACAATCCAGAGTAAATAGAAGTTAGGAATTTACATGCCTTGCTTGCTACAATACAACCTACCCAATCTTCTACTGGTCACAAGTCCGGTCAGCGGACTCTCCTCCGATCCTAAGCTGATATCCACCTAGGGTAAGATTTTAAAACAATAAAAACGTAAGCGAAAGGCTTAGTAGGACTATATTTTTAAAAATAAACAAATAAATATTCTAATAAAACTTTGTAAATAAATAAATAATTAAACAAATCAAATATGTATTTACATTTACTAAAATTCTATTGAAAACAGTTTATCAAGAGTACCTTTTTAATTCTCTTGGGCAAACCAAATACTCACCACCAAA